>CAUYON010205897.1:0-19674 GCA_963573935.1 Arctocebus calabarensis | reverse complement strand
GCTTCATATTAGGGCTGAGTACATTGGATACTTTTTCTTCCATTCTTGAGATACTTTGCTAAGAAGAACATGTTCCAGCTCCATCCATGTAAACACAAAAGAGGTAAAGTCTCCATCTTTCTTTAAGGCTGCATAGTTTTTTAAGTGGAAAAAGTTCAAAACCCAAGGTAAAGTTTCAGGCTCCTGCCGTGAGCTCGCCCGTATCAAAGGATTTGATTTCAAGGCCACCCGCCACTGTTCATATTTGCCTGCAAAGAAAGGGTCTCCTATCTAGGGCCAAGCAACAGATTCATTTTTCCTGGTAATGTTCGGGGAGCTTTCTTCCCTGCCACTTCCTTTATATTTGCACTCCACTTGGCCAATCCCAGCTGTATTTTCTTACCAGATTGCTATGGACTGAATTGTGTCCCCCAAGTTCATATGTTTGGAGATGGGGTCTGTGGACAAGTGCAGGTGAGGTCATGAGGTAGGTTATACCCATATAAAAACAGCCACCAGGGAGTCTCCTTTTCCTCTCTCTGCCTTTATCTCTCTCTTTCTCCCTCTTTTTATCCCTCCCTCCCACCTTCCCCCTTCTCTCTCTCCTCCCCTTTCTCCCTTTTCTCTCTTCTCCTTTGTCTCTCTCCCCCCCTTTTTAAAAGACTAGTCCAGCTCAGTAGTGAGAAGTGGGGGAAACAGCAGAACAAGGAGCTCCGTCTATAACTGACTATGAACAAGCAGGTGAGATAACTCAGTACCTTCAGACCAGCCCAGATCACCTTTATTTTATTTGTTTATTTATTTGTTTGTTTATTTTCTTTTTGAGATAAAGTGTCACTATGTCGCCCTGGGTAGAGTGCCACGGCATCACAGCTCACAGCCACCTCCAACTCTTGGGTGTAAGCGATTCTCTTGCCTCAGCCCCCTGAGTAGCTGGGACTACAGGTGCCCACCACAATACCTGGCTAGTTTTGTTGTTGTTGTTGCACTTGATTAGCTGGCCCTGGCCAGGTTCAAACCCGCCACCCTCGGTGTATGTGGCTGGTGCCGTAACCACTGTGCTACGGGCGCCGAGCCCTCCCCTCCTTTTTTTATTCTCTCTCTCTCCTCTCACTTTCTACCTAGAAGAAATGAAGACACAGAAGAAATGTACCATCTGCAACCCAATGAGAAACCCAACCCAACACCAGCTCTGCTGCTTTCTTGACCTTGAACTTTCAGATTCCAGAACCATGAGAAATGCTTTTCTGTTGGTTAGGCTACACAGTCTGTGATGTTTTGTCATGGCAGTCTGAGCTGGCTAGGACACAGCAACATCAGCTCACAGCTGTAAATCCAACACAGGGCTGAAGACCGCCGGGCACAGCCTCTGCGGCTCACCACCATAGCCCAGCCTGAGCACTGCCCATGCTCACCGCGAGGTATCGGACCAAGGGCTCAGCAGGGTTGCTGTCCACTAAACAGCTTTCATGCATCATTAGTCTCCTAAGCAGAAGGCCAGACTTCATACTGACCTCGGCCGCAAGAGTCCATTAGCTGCGGCCAAAGGCTCTGCCCAGCCATGAATCTGGGGCCAGCCATGAGGAAACACCATGAGGCATGATGGATGTCAAATGTCAATGGCTGGAGCCTCCCCTCCCTCCTCTGTCCTCTGAAGCCTTTCAGCACTGGGGCCAGGAGAACAGTTGATTCCCCAGACACAGGCCACACCCCAAGCCGCAAGTGCAACAGGTGCCTGGCTACGTAACTTCGTGTGTGTGTGTGTGTGTGTGTGTATGTGCACAAGCATACGTTTCCTGGCTGAAATCCAACCAGAATATGCAAGGGATAAATATGACATTGAATAGCTGTAAGTCTTGGGCAGAAATACTCTCTCTGCTCAACTGAGCATGTGGGCAGCCCAGTCCTCAGCTGATGACGCTGATGTCTTCCAGTTCACAATTTTTGTGTTTTGAACTTTGAGTAATTGACGTGCTTTGTGTGTAGCCCCCTTTTCTCTCCCCTTATCAGGCAAGAGTACTCCTTGCACCTACCTTAGGTAAATGCTCACAAACATAAAGAGGCCTACACACCCCTGTTCATTACAGCAGTGTCTGTGACAGCAACACATGGTTAAAAAATTACAACATTTAAAAGATAGAGTCTGGACACTCAACGGTCTTAAGACCGTAGGGGGGTGGTGCCTATGAGGAAACTAGAGCTTTCCTAACTCTCCCAAAGCCACTTGCGTTCAATTTGCAACAGGTAAAATATTCTTCTAGGCAAAGGAAACTCATATGAGAGTCTGGATGTGGCTGTTGGACTGTTGGCTTATGATCCTTATGTCAAATCAAAGATGATATGTCCATATTATAAAATGTTATGGGACATGGGAAAGGAAGGATCCTGATGTTCTAACATTAAAAACTCCATAGCACATACTATCAGTGAAAAATAAAAGCTACAGAACAGTGTTCATAAGATGGTACCAGTTTCTAAACAATAACTCAAGTATTCATATATATGCATTGTGTAATCCTCTCCACCCCCCACATAGATATATCTCTGAAAAATTTCAAGGAAGATGCATAGCAAACTGAGGAAAGGTTTACTTCTGAGAAAACTAAAACTTGACTGGGACATAGTGGGTTAAGGAAAGTCATGGGGAACTTTCTCTTTTTCTGAATTATTCAGAAATTTTGCTATGAGACTATTCCTTTGTAAAAGCGAAATTTTGCTATGAGACTATTCCTTTGTAAAAGCAAACATAAACTTAAAATATGAGTAAAATATAGCTTTGTTCTGCCTCGGTTAATAAGAGACTTACAGAAAGGTTGGCAAGTTTTTCTCACTAAGGGGGGACTAGGAAGAACCATGTCATGAACAGGGAGTGGCACAGAAGAGAATACGGGGCCTTAGTAAGGCGATAGAGAGTGGTGGGGCTTGCAGTCAACCAGTGATAAATTGTGTTTAACTTATAAATTATAAATTTACCGATTGAATAAATAAATGAAGAGCAAATGGCAAAATTTACTGAGGTAGCTGGAACCCTCTCTCTACTAAATTCGGGGTGGATTTTATAGGCATAATTGTGTTAAATGCTAGGACTCACTTCCCAAACTCACAGTGCATGGCATATTCAGAAATGTAGCCACAGGCCTCAGGGCCTTTCTGTACCCCGCTGTGGCTGGGCTGCAGGTTGGCGGAGTCAGGGTGGAGTGCAGAGGCTGGTGGGAGGAGGCCTGGCTCCCCGAGGCTGCTGGCGCCGGGCTGCAGCGTTTGGCTTTTATCTTGCCAGCGGCAGCAGCCATCAGAGCGTCTCCAGCGGGGGGCTGATATGATTAGAGCCATGTTTGAGGCGGGCTATCCTGCGGGCCAGCGCGGGCCACAGAAAGGATGTGGGCAGCTCCCAGCAGGACACTCTGGAAAGCTTTGTTTCAGCCATTCCCCATCCCTTTCATCAGCTGCCTTCCTCGGCTTCCGTTTCTCTGCGTGCCTTTGAAATCACCAGGACCCACATGAAGGGTTTCCTCCTCGTTTGCACTGGGAACCCGATACACACATGTGACTCCTTTTCTGCCCTCTTCTCAGTGTTTGGAACCAGCGCTCCTGCCACTTTGTCCCTGGGGAAACTGAGATCAGGGACTTCAGGAGCTTTTCCTGAGGCCACTCTAGGGAGAGTCAGAAGCAGTGTCGGCACACAGGTTGGACTTCAGAGATGCCTGGGCAACCCAGGCAGGGATTGTGGCCACATGCAGAGCCATGGGGTCCCTCCTGGGACTCCCGCACAAGGACTCAGTTAACTGACAGGGGGGAGACCAGTGCCCAGGCACAGCCGCCGGGTCTCCGTCCACCCTGAGATGGGCAAACACCGTCTGGGATACTCAGGGTCTGAACTGGCCTGTCGTCTGAGCCTTCTGTGCCGAACAGTGCGAGTGCTACTGTTTAACTTTGCAGGGTGGTGGCAGCAAAGTCTCTTTGTGTGGTGTGGGACAGAAACAGCACAAAATGGCTTAAGCACAGAAGGAGATTTCTTAGTTCCTTCAATGGACAGAGCTCACTTTAAGTGGATCCAGATAAGGATCAGAGGTTTAATTACTTCCCTGGCAAGTAGCAGAGCCATGGGCTGAACGGGGGGCTCTGTGACTCCACACAGGGTTCCCTGTGTAGCTCTGCACATCCAGACATAGCCGGTCCCCGGCTGGACGTGATCCCATCTCCGTCTCCCTTACGGACACAGTCCTCTGCCTCTTGCTGTCTCCTGTCTGCTCTTCCTCCAGAATTCACAGTGCAGGTCCCCGTGGCTGTGCCGATGACAACGCCGTGTGTGGCCTGCCAGGCAGGAAGACAGAATATTCACACCCCTCCTCGAGCGCCATGCTGCCGGCCTTCAGATTGCTTTCCCCATCAGCAAATGACACCACTGTGCCAAAGCAGGAAGCCACTGCCTGTGACGTGGCTGTGTCCCTTAAAAAGGAATTCTAGGTAGAGGCCTTGGGGACATGTGACTCTGGTGATAGTCTTTCAAGTGAAAATGTCAAATCTCCACACCCTGTGGTCTACCAAGGCTGTCTGTGGCTTTGACAGAACCAGTTTACGGGACCGTCTGACACCAGCATGTGGAATCCACAGCCACAAACACGAAGGTTTTCTCTTTCCAGAAACGACCCCGTTGGCCCAGTTTCCCTTTTAGTGACGTCAGGACGTCTCAGGGAGACCCAGAGAACTTCCCAGTCATTCTCCGGCCTGAGAATTCCTGTCCAGCTCATTGTAAAACTTGGGTCTCACACAAAGTGTAGGCGCCTGTCAGAAGTCCCGACTGGGGAGAAGGTGGTCTTTCCCAGCATGAGCTGTGTCCCCTTTGGTTTTCTGGTTGTAACGGCTCTGCCACCGGATCAGAAGATGGCTTTGAGAGAAGAAAGGTAAAACATTTCCTCCTGGGCATGCAGCAAATGGAATCACCTGCTACTGTGCACGGTCCGGCTGATGTCAGCAGCCATCGATGTCCTGTGATGGAAGGCATCCTCAAGCTGGTGCCTACCTGGGGCACAGGTGGATTTGGGGGAGTCCTCCCTGCATTTGTCAGGAACATCTAAGCTACTAGCAAAAGGAAGCAAATGTGTACAGTGAGTGCAACATAATGGACATTCATTTCTTGCTCCCGTAAGGGTCCCAGGTGGGAGAAGACGTCAGACATGACCATGGGCTCTGCCAGCTTTAAGAGGAGTTTCCAAGGTCACCAGGGTCACCTTCATTCCAACCAGCCAGAAGGAGGATGATACATGGAGGGACGTGACCAGGTGGTTTTTATGGACCAAGACCCAGAAGAGCCACGTGTCACCCAGCTCAGCTTCTATTGGCTCGAGCTCTGTCACACGGCCACCTATAATGGCAAGGGGGTTAGGACCTGCAGTCAGGCTGTGTGTCAAAGAGGAGAAGATGGCGCTGGTGCACAGAGATTGCAGCCCTGCCCCAGCCCCCACTGCAGCGCTGCCTTGCATGAGCTCCCCGGACAGCGTTCCCTGATAGGAAATCCAGTTCTGTTCAACCTCTTCCTAACTCTCCTGGTGACCACGGCCCTGTCGATGCTGAGGATGTCTCCCCTTTGCAGCTGGTCCTCTTGGTGCACAGCTACGTGGCTCGAACACAGTTCCTCTGGTTGCTTTGCAATCCTCAGGACATTCACACGTCCTCACCTGGCCACAGGCACAGGAACAAGAGCCTGGAGCTTTCTCTTTCCTCGGTACCCTCCCTTCTGCCTCTGCTCAGACGAGCACGGAGGGGCGGATATCAAAGACGCTGGAGGAGCAGAGCGAGCCTCTCCCTTGCTGGCCTCCCAGGACCTAAAAGAGGTCGCCTGGAGCTTGGCTTTTCTTCAGGTTATGGGGGAACGATGTCAAGCTGTAACTCATAACTCCTCTCTCTCTTCCTGAATCCTCTCTGATCTATAAACGAGTGGACACTGGAAATAGCAGAGCTGGCTTGGTTTCTCTTAGACAGGTCTGGGGCATTATCTGAACCCCATCGTTTTTTGTCAGAGATGCTCAGACAATCTCTGTCTTCACATTTGGGTCCTAAAGATCCACTCTGGGATGACAGGAAAACGCTTCACTCCCCACCCGCTCTGCGCAGTCAGCAGGAACAAAGGGGCCAGGGAGAAGATTAGGAAATCTTCATCCAGGTGAGGCAACTCTGCTCCTTGAACTGACTCAGGGGTTGCCACTGGTGTAAACAGAATACTTCAAAATGCTGTTGTCAGAGTGGTAGCACAGAAAAACGCCTGCCTGGATTGTAGAATTAGACAAACAGGGGTCCTGTCGTTCAGCAGGTGGGTGGCTTTAAGGAAGTCACCATCCTGATCGGTGAGAGTTTGCTTCTCTGGAATCTAGGAATTGGGAAGCCCCGTCCCATGGTTGTATTGTGGATTCAATATTCTTTCTTCTTTTTTTTTTTTATTAAATCATAGCTGTGTACATTAATGCAATCATGGGATACAATCTGCTGGTTTTATATACAAGTTGAAATATTTTCATCAAAACGGTTAACATAGCCTTCATGGCATGTTCTGAGTTATTGTGTTCAGACATTTATATTCTGCATTTAAGTAAGTTTCACATGTACCCTTCTAAGATGCACCGTAGGTGTGGACCCACCAATCTCCCCCCTCCCTTCCCCTCTCTTGCCCCTTTCCCCATATTCTTGTGCTATAATTAGGATTTAGCCTTCATACGAAAGCTATAAATTAGCTTCATAGTAGGGCTGAGTACATTGGATACTTTTTTTTTTCAATTCTTGAGATACTTTGCTAAGAAGAATGTGTTCCAGCTTCATCCATATAAACATGAAAGAGGTAAAGTCTCCATTTTTCCTTAAGGCTGCATAATATTCCATGGTATACATGTACCACAATTTATTAATCCATTCGTGGGCTAATGGGCACTTGGGCTTCTTCCATGACTTAGCAATTATGAATTGGGCTGCAATAAACATTCTGGTACTGATGTCTTTGTTACAATGTGATTTTTGGTCTTCTGACTATATACCTAGTAAAAGAATTATAGGATGAATGGCAAGTATAGTATATTTTTAGATCTCTAAGTACTCTCCAAACATCCTTCCAAAAGGAGTGTATGAGTGTGCATTCCCACCAGCAATGTAGAAGGGTTCCCTTTTCTCCGCATCCATGCCAACATCTCTGGTTTTGGGATTTTGTCATGTGGGCTAATCTTACTGGAGTTAGGTAATATCTCAAAGTAGTTTTGATTTGCATTTCTCTGATGATTAAGGATGGTGAGCATTTTTTCATGTGTCTGTAGGCCATGCGCCTGTCTCTTTTAGAGAAGTTTCTCTTCAAGTCCTTTGCCCATCCTGAAATTGATCACTTGTTCTTTTCTTGCTAATATGTTTGAGTTCTCTGTGGATTCTGGTTATTAAACCTTTGTCGGAGGCATAACCTGTAAATATTTTCTCCCATTCTGAGGCTGTCTGCTTGCTACACTTACTATGTTCTTGGCTGTACAGAAGCTTTTTAGTTTGATCAGGTCCCAGTAGTGTATCTTTGATACTGCTTCAATTGCCTGGGGAGTCAATATTCAGATTTTAAATAAAATCAGTAAAATTGCTATACTGAGCCATATTGGAGCCTGAGACAAACTGAAAAATCATCAATATAGATCTTGTGTTTATTTGAAATGTTGATATTTTGTCCATTACAGATTTTTTGCATTAACTTTGATTTTTTAAAATGTTGCATTAAATATTGCTTATTTTGCTCTGAGTTTTTGGTGCCAGGCCAGTGCCTCACCAGCCCACTGCCATCACCTTGTGCCTGGCCCTAGGAGAGAGTCCCACTAGTCAGCTTGGACAGATCTCCCTCTGGCTTCTCAGGGAATGAAGATATGACCTAGTTTGGGAAAGGCCCAAGCCATCACTCTGCAAGGACACAGTGGAGGGGGCAGCCTCCAAACCTGCCATTAGCAGACTAAGCTTCTGTGGCAAGGGGAAGTGGTGGGTTTGGCTGGGGCCAGACAGCCATTGGCCCATCCTCTGCTGTCCTAGAATCCCCCTTCCTGCTTTTTTCCCTGAGGGGCAGTCAGCTTTTTGGTTGATGTTTTCCACCCCTGCCCCACCTCTTTCAGGCTATAGTCAGTTCCCTCTACTCATGACTCTCTGTTCCCTACCAAGGTTGCTGTGCCAGGCCCGGCAGGTGAGGGCAAGCCCTGCAGGTTGCAAGTGCTACAGCCCCAGCCTTTCTGCTCCTCAGCCTCTGTCTGCAGCCACGCTGACCTTGAGTGAACCGCTGCTGCTGGGGGTGGGGGCATGTCTCCTGTCTCCCTGGGGATTGCTGGAGTCCAAGGCCAGGAGAGAGGAGTGTGCCCACTGGTAGCACTTCCTCCCTCGCATCAAGGGGCAGCACTCAAGTTGGGTTCTGAATTCCACTTTGAGAACCAGTAGGAGCTCAGGTGAATCAAATGATGAATCCTTCTGTGATGTGATGAAGGATCCACCCCACCTCTGATCCTAACTGGGAACTTGATGGAAATATCTTTGCTGCAGGGCATATTACAGCCATACATCAGCTGCTCCTAGAGCCCTTAGAGGAGAAGACATCTTACTTAGAGCTAGCAGCTTTTCTTAGAATGCAAGACCTCAGCATGAGGCTCAGCTGGAAGGGCCCCACCTCTGGGCAGAGAAGAAAACCGAGACCTCAAATGCCACAATGCTGGCAGAGTCAGGCCTGGGATTCAGCCAGTGACTTTTCTAGGGCCTCTCTTTGGCCTGTTAGTTCTTAACCAAGCCAGCGGCTAGTGGGGCAGGGCAAAGCCATGTCTGAAGTAGGGGTGTTTGGTGCTTAGCAGGGCTTCTGGCCCCTGCCCCTCAGTCCCACAGTTCATTTTGGGTCAAAGACATTTCTCCCAGAAGGCAGTGTCCTAGGTGTTAAGTTGAATGTGTTGACTTGCGTTCAATCCAGGCCTTGCCCTGAGGAAGCGTAGCAGGGGGGCAGCTCAGTGCTGTGATGAGATAAACACTGGCTGGGCCAGGGGCTTTGGGAGCCCAAAGGAGACTCCTCCTCAGTCAAGGGCAGGAATTCAGGGAGACTTCCAGAGGAGGAGGTGTCCAAGCATTGCCACAAGGAATCGTGGTCAACACCTTCCAAGGTACCCCTTCTCCTAATCATTGAGGACGTGGGGCAAGAGCATGGGGCGGGGGGTGGGGGGGAGCACAGTCTACTCTGGTGCTCGTGAAGAGGCCAGAGAGGGAGCAATAGTCTCTCCCATCATTGGTACCTCCCTCCCCACCCTGCTAGGCAAGGACCATGGAAAATCCCAGCCCAGGGAAGGCCAAGCCTTGTACTTGAGATCAGACCCCCAGGCCTGGTTTGGGAGCCCAAGGCAGATTCTCCAAGACTGACTTCATTCCTCCTGGCCACACACTCAGGGGTCTGAGGCTGGGCTCTGGCAGCCTGCACATGTGTGTGGGCGTGGACGTGTCCTCACAACACTGAACACATGTGAGCACCGCCCACATCCCTCCATGGGTGGGTGGTTCCAAGTGCCTGTCCTGAGCCTGATTCTTCTTCTGGTGCCTGCACCCTCTTCCCTCCACCCCATGCTGGGACTGCCCTAGGCGTCCCTCAGTACCATGTCTTCAACTCTGAAATGAGGAAGGGAAGGGATGAGAGGAGGAAACAAAGGCCAGCAGCCCAGGGGTCACATACTTCACCTGGTTCTCACAGCAAGTGAGGCCTGGAGGGTAGCCGGCTGGTTCCCAGTTCCAGATGTGTCCCCTATGCTGTGGCAGCTCCCATGATGTGACCTCTCCCTCTACTACTAGCAGGCCGTCCTCTCCTGGCATCATTGCACCAGCCTCCCTGTAGCCTCAGCTTCTCTTAGTTTTGGGTCTTCATGCCAACTAAGATAGATACCCCTAGCCCCAGAGGGCCACAGCTCCTCTCCCAGGGCCTCCTCTTCCATCCCTGGCTTGACTCACCAGTTTTGGCAACCCTGTGAAAGGAACAAGGCCTGCCCTGCCATCCTCCCAGGGCATCTCCGGTGGCTGTGCCAGCCTTGCCTGGCATGCGTCCTCCATTCCTGTCCTCACATGGCCAACTGGAGCAGCTGCCTCCCTGGTTCCCTACTCCTAGTCTCTCCCCTGTCCATTTTATGTGTGGGGCAGTGCTGACCAGGTTACTCCCTTGCTCAAGAAGATTCTGTCCCCAAGGCCTTCAGGACAAAATATAAACCTCAGTCTAGCACTCCGGAACACAAGAACCTCCTTCCTTTCCTTTCTTCCTCCTTCTCTCAGGCCTCTACAGCTTCCATGGGGACTCTGGTGCTCCTGAGCCTAGATGTCACATCTCCCTACATACAACCAAGGATGTTTCTAGGGTGCCCCTGCTCTGTTCTCAAGAGTCCAGACTGGGACCCTCAGACCCTGAGAGCAGTCCTGGCTCCCACTACAACCCCACTGAGCAGCTGAGCCACTAGCTCACTTGGGCCTGTGCCCCAGGCTGCCTGCTTCTTCAGGTCACCTCTCTTCCTCTGCAGGGCTTGAGAGTATGATTCAGGGAAGGAGCAAAGCAGGCCTCCACCCAGCAAGCTTCCAGAGTTAGAGCTCTAAGGCAGAGATAATAATACCAACTTGACCATTTGCTAAAGAGCACCTGCTAAGCTTGGTGACATGATTTCATTATTTCTCACAACCTCCTAGTGAGGTGGAGATTATGGTTTTCTGGTACAGATGAGAAACTAAGACTTACGGAGGTGGCCAAACAGGGTGCAGCTGACCCAGAAAGATGCCACGCTCAACCCGTGAGCTGTGTGGGGCAGGGCACGGGCTTCTCTGCACCTCAGCTCCTCCTATCTGCACACAGGTGGAGAATTACACTTGAATTTACCTTGCACTTTACCCATCATCTTCTTTAATTCCCTGGGTGAGCCAGGTACTATTATTTGTCCCATTTTATAATAAGGTGACATGCTCACTTGCTGACTTTTAGTAGTAAAACCAGGATTTGAGTCTGTGTGAAGTCCTGTCCTAAGTTCTTAACAACCATGCATTATTTTAACAAGTGTCTTGTGTGTTATTGCTTATCCTATACACTCTGGTTATTCACTTATTCAACAGATTACCTACTAGATTCCAGGCGCTGGTTGTGACAGAGTGAGATGGGACAATGGGTGGGAAACACTGGGAGCAGAGTCCCTCCCCAGAGTGGTGTTAGGGTGAAACCATTCTCACTCCAGACTCCAGAATGTTTTCTTATTCACTCATACAGTGCTTACTAAGTGCCCACCACTGTTCTTGGAGCTTTATAGTTAGAGCTACCTAATCCCTATAACACCCTAGGAGGGAGGCATCACTACTACCCCCATTTTGCAGATGACAAACCAAGGCCCTTGGTTTGCCCTGGTGATTTGCCCTAGTGCCAGAATCACAGATCAACATACCTCCTTCCTTCCCTGAAGTTGTCTCAGACTGCTCCTTCAGAATAAAATAGAGTCTTCGGCCAAGAGAGTTGTAGAGGGGCAGACAAGCTGTGGAAACAGAGGGCCTGGGATCCTCTTCCTGCCTCCTTGTTTGTCTATTAAGAGCCATTAAGTGCCTGAACCAACACGTAATGTAGCAGCAGCCATCCCAGGCAGACTTCCTATCTCTCCTCTTATTATCCAAGTGCGAAGCACTTCCTCTCTTGCCTGCTCTTATACTGGGCCATCCCTGCAAGGAGAGACAGCTCCTATTTTAAATAATAAGAATAATAATGGCTGATGTGTATCAAATGGACCCTATGCCCAGCATTTCACTTTCTTTCTTTTTTTTTTTTTATTAAATCATAGCTGTGTACTTTAGTGCAATCATGGGGTACAATGTGCTGGCTTCATATACAATCTGGAATATTTTCATCTACCTGTTCTACATAACCTTCATGGGATTTTCTTGTTTATTGTATGAAATTTGTATTCTGCATTTAGTAAGTTTCACCTGTACCCTTCTAAGATGCACCATAAGTGTGATCCCACCATTTACCTTCTCTCCACCCATCCTCCTCTTCCTCACCCCTCCCTTGTCCCTTTTCCCATATTCTTGTGCTATAATTGGGTTATAGCCTTCATATGAAAGCTATAAATTAGCTTCATAGTAGGGCTGAATACATTGGATACCTTTTCTTCCATTCTTAAGATAATTTGCTAAGAAGAATATGTTCCAGCTCCATCCATGTAAACATGAAAGAGGTAAAGTCTCCATCTTTCCTTAAGGCTGCATAATATTCCATGGTATACATGTACCACAATTTATTAATCCATTCGTGGGTCGATGGGCACCTGGGCTTCTTCCATGACTTAGCATTCTTGAGGCCTTAGAATGAAATACTGACTTCCAATTAATCTGTCTTAAGGACTTTATAACAAAGACCAAAAGCATAACTACTTTCACTGGACATTTCTGAAACTGACTCTCTCTTTCTACTATCAGCTTTATTGTCACCACCACTTACATCTACTATTCGTCTACTTTTCTTTCCTCTGACCTTGTTAACAAATGGCCTCTCTTCAGGGCTTTTCCCATGATTCAGGTAAAGAAAAAACACATGGCACAATGTACCCTTAAAATTGTTACGTCAGGTCCAGAGAGAACTATAATTAGAAATATTCCTAAATCTCTGGAAAACAGAAATTGCTGAGAATGTAAGATTTTGTTAGTACTTATTATCCCAGATTTTGAATTATGTTTTAACTATTTTACTTATTCTGTTAGCCTCTTAGATGGGGAAATGCTTCAGGGCCAAAGATGGGAATGTCTCTCAGAGAATAGCCTGGCCATGCATGATTATAAAACTAACCAACAAACAAAACAACAACATTAAGTGCAGGAAATGTTTTTCATTCTCCCTAAAAAGTTGTTTAGACAGAAGTTCGAAATTGTCAAGCAATATAAAAATGAATCAAGGATAACTTTAAAAATAGATTCTATGACATTTTAAAATAATATTCTGTGTTAACCTAACAGCTTAGGTAAAGGGAGCCTTGTATTTTCTTTCATAAAACTTTCTATCTGGCCTCAGATATGAAATAGGAGCCTTAGTGGGGTAAAAATAAACCCTACATAGTTGACTCCAGAGTGGTGGTGACGTCTCAGGCTAGCCAGGGTTCCTCTCTGCTGCCTCTCGACAGGCCTTCTCTAGACAGAGGGCCAGCCTGAGTGGGGTCCCTGGGGTGAGACTAAGACCCCGACTCAGGCAAAGGAAGAGCTGCAGGAGTGTTGGGGTGACAGGTGTCCAGGAGGATCGTTGCCAGAGGAGCTGAGACTGAGGGTGGCAGGGGTGTGGACTGGTCGGACTGCGTTCAGTGTGGCTTCTCTGCCCTTGTTCCCGCGTGCAGGCAGATCCTCCCAAAGTTGGTTTAGTCAAGGGAGGGGGGAGAATGAAAGAAAGGTAAAGAAGGAAGACAGAGAAATAGAAGGGGGAGAAAGAAAGAAGGAAGAATTAAGAGGAGGAGGAGAACAGGTATGGAGGGAGGAAAGAGGGAAAGAAGGAAGAGAGTGAACGAGGAAAGGAGAAAAGACACCCCCAAATTGAACCAGGTGCTGAACAGACTGAAAAGTTAAATCTACGTTCAGAAGATTGAAATGACAGTTTAAGAGCAAGGTGACCTAGAATAAAGCACTCAAAGAAAAAGAAGAAAAAAATGAACCAGATTAAGCTGCGTCCTCCCTGGCTGATTTGTCTCTGGGAGGGTAGAAAGAGGTTGGGGACCCCTGGAAACTTGCTGTGAACATGTCCCTTGTTGCATTTTCCTTCTGGGAAGTCCACTCCCTCTTTCTATTGCAGGCAGGCGTCTCCTGACACAGAAGCCAGTGTGGCTGGGACCCCTGGACAGGAGCTCTTCTGCACTGACAGCTCCATCTCTGTGGATTGTCACAGTCACCCTGCCCCTGTGCCCTGGATTTGTGCCTTCAGAATGCAGCCCTGGCTGTGCTCCGCCTTTGTTTGAGGCATTCACACAACTCTAATTTTGGGGAACGGGAGAGTCTGCTTGTATGAGAAGGGAGAATTTAGCTCATGGGACGACAAAGACCCATGGCCCTTGGCCGCTGCTTCTCTCTCTGTGGGCAGCCTGCTGGGCCAGGAGCATCTTACTGGGAACACTATGCTGGGAGCACTGTGCTGGGAACAGAGGCTGCTTGGCCTCTCTGTGGGGGGGCAGCATCCATCCTGCTGGGCTGGGAGCACCGTGCTGGGAACAGAGGCTGCTTGGCCTCTCTGTGGGGGGCAGCATCCATCCTGCTGGGCTGGGAGCACCGTGCTGGGAGCATCATGCTGGGAACAGAGGCTGCTTGGCCTCTCTGTAGGGGGCAGCATCCATCCTGCTGGGCTGGGAGCACCGTGCTGGGAACAGAGGCTGCTTGGCCTCTCTGTGGGGGGCTGTATCCATCTTGCTGGACCGGGAGCACCATTTTGGGAGCACCGTGCTGGGAATAGAGGCTGCTTGGCCTCTCTGTGGGGGGCTGCATCCATCCTGTTGGGCTGGGAGCACCATATTGGGAGCACCGTGCTGGGAGCATCATGCTGGGAACAGAGGCTGCTTGGCCTCACTGTGGGGGGCTGCATCCATCCTGCTGGAATGGGAGCACCATACTGAGAGCAGAGGCTGCTTGGCCTCTCTGTGGGGGGCTGCATCCATCCTGCTGGGCTGGAGCACCATTTTGGGAGCACCATGCTGGGAACAGAGGCTGCTTGGCCTCACTGTGGGGGGCTGCATCCATCCTGCTGGGCTGGGAGCATCATATTGGGAGCACCGTGCTGGGAACAGAGGCTGCTTGGCCTCTCTGTGGGGAGCTGCATCGATCCTGCTGGGCTGGGAGCACCATATTAGGAGCACCGCGCTGGGAGCATCATGCTGGGAACAGAGGCTGCTTGGCCTCACTGTGGGGGGCTGCATCCATCCTGCTGGAATGGGAGCACCATACTGAGAGCAGAGGCTGCTTGGCCTCTCTCTCTGTGGGAGGCTGCATCCATCCTGCTGGGCTGGGAGCACCGTGCTGGGAGCCCTGTGCAGGTCCTGCTCCACCGTCCTTAGTGTCTCCCCAGAGGCCTGACTGCAGAGTGCTCTGACCTGCTTGGGCTTCTCGCACAGTTAGCATGGGAAGTGTAGGGCCAGATCCTCAGGTGCTAGGGCAGAATTCAAAAGCTGTTTACTAAGCGTCTTGAAAGTGAATTTTTATCAACTTTTTGTTATTCAAGTCACTCTGACCATAAGCTGAGAAATCAGACTGAACTGAAGACCTGCTTTTACCACTTACTGATGATTCTGGGCATGTCACTTGACCTCCCTGAGTTTCCATTTCTCCTTTTGTGCCATGGGAAGGACGATAGTGCCTACATACAATGTTGTGAGAACTAGATGATGATACTTGTGAAGTCCCTAGATGATGCCTGGCGCATCCTGCACACTCAGCACACGTGGGCTTGTGTTGCTATTTTTAGGGGACCCTCTCACACTCTGTCCTGCAGGGCAGATGCTCTGCACAACTCCAGGGGGCGCCATCATGCGGAACCTAATGTGGGCAGTCAGAGAGTGGAGTGCTCACCGCCAGTCCAGCTTCTTCACTCCAGTGCGTTCTGGAGAACCCCCTTGAGAATCTTGCACTGTCCTCATATGCAGCTGGCAGGTGTGGGGCACCTGTGTCTGTGGGGCCACATCTGGCCTTCTGGATCCTTGAGTGTGGCCTTTTGACTAAATCCAAATTTTATAGAAAAATTCTTTGAATAAAGGCATCTGTTCTGTGAAGATGGGGTTGCGCTTGGAGGTCTCCCTCCACCTTCTGTGCCTTCCCCAGCCACAGCCCCGCTCTCCAGGGTCCCTGCGCAGGGACACTGCTCTCTGCTCTGTCACCTGCACGGGACATCTCCTGTCCTTTCTCACTAGCTGGGACTATGCTCCTTCCTCTCCCAATCCGGTCTCAGAATCAGGGGCCAAAGCACAAAAGGGAAGGGGCTGGTGATAAAAATCCAGTAAATATGAAGGGAAGGTGTCTGTCATGTCAGAGCAATAACAGCACTTAATTCTCGCTTTGATCCCGCCAACTCCATCTTTGCCTCTCTGAGTGACATAGGAGATGGTGCCTTGCAATTTTCCCCATAGGAAATGCAGACACCAGGGTCAGAAAATGGTTTTTCATGAGACTATAATGAGCGCTTTCTTTGGCGTAGGTAAGCCCGAGCTGTCTCATTAATGGGATCTAAAACATTACAGTGATACTGTGTTAAGGAGAGGAGTGGGAAGGAGTTATTTTCATTATTCCTCTTTTCCCTCTCACTGAACAGGCTCTCTGCCTCCTGGCCCCCTGGCCCTTCTCTCACTTCCAGGCGGTCAGGAGTCCTCCCCTGGGTCACCTCAGATTGGCAGAAATTTGGGTTTGGGACCAGAGGATACGAGATCCCCGAGGAATTTGCTTTTCATTTGCTGTGTTTGGTCTGATGCCATTAACACATGGGCTTTTCAGAAATGAGGACCAGCCACAGATCACTGGCCAGTGAGTCCCCTGCCAGCACATGGCAGGGACGCTGCACCCCACACCACTCGTATTCCTGGGGGGCGGTGTGTGCCTCCTGGTGTCACTTCCAGGTAGAATTGTACCTCAGGCAACCACTGCTCGTACCTCATGGATGCATGTGCCTTTATAAAGCACTTTGTCATCCTTTTATCCTACAATCTTAACAATCACTTAGCCTGTGTTAGGCTATCCCTAAGTGCTATAACACATAGACCAAAACATACAGTGGCTCGAATACAATAGAAGCTAATCTCTTATTCTTGTTTCGATGTAGGGCCCAGGCTCTGTCATCACCTGCATGGACTTGCCATCACCTGCATGGACCAGGACCTTTGTGAGGTCATGTAGGTTCAGGAGTAAGTAAAGAGAAACATAGCCTGTCCTCCAAGGAGCATCTACGAAGAATACAGATGCTAAATAACTAATTAAAAATATAATCACAGCTAAAGAACATCACATTTTGATTCAGCTTCCAGAAAGCTGAGCTCTGTATTTATGGTCAGTCCTTAGTAACCGCATATTGAACTATATTTGTGGTTCCATTTCATATTCCCACCCTATTATAACTTTCTTCTTTTATTTTCATTTTTAAATTAAGCTATCTTGCAAGCTATCTTAAATCTTGTTTGGAGAAAAGCAAGCTACGCATTTAAAAATATAAATACCAAGAAACTTGGCAAAAGCCATTTAATAGGAGTGGCTCTAATTTTGCTTGGCTTTTGTCCCACTGGCAGGGTAAGTGAGGGTAGGATGCAATATTTCCTCTGCTGGAAAACAGATGGTATAGTTCTCATTCTCCTCCTGGCACTGCTGAGTAGTGGTTAGATACGAGTCTGTGCCGTTAGTCACTGATTTCCCAGTAGCAAGTACACGCTTGGTGTGTAGCTGGTCCATAGATGTTTGTCACATATTCAATGAAGCAAGGGCATTATGGCATTATTCAGGACACTATAATTTATAAAGTACTTTCTCACTCTTTTCTCCTATAATCCTAGCAGTCGCTCCTGTAAAGTCTGTGCTTGGCTACTCCTAAGTGCTGTAACATATAGACCCCAAAACACAGAGTGGCTCAGATACAATAGAAGCCAATCTCTTGTTTAGATGTGAGGCCCAGGCTCTGTCATCCCTGGGTACTTGCTGTCACCTGCATCGAACTCCTGGGAAAGAGTGAAGGCCGCTTCTTCAAAGCCTTGGCCTGGGCATGAACGCACTGCTTCTGTTTTTCCTCTTTTGGTGAGAATTAGTCTCATGGCTACATGTAAGCAGGGGCCAGGGGAGGTTGGAAACTGAAGGGCCGGAATGATTAGCTGCTTTCCCAAGACATTGCTGTACTATTGGAGGGCAACTCATTTCAGTGTGAGGCTGGGGGCCAATATGCCCATTGTATGCATCAGAAAAATAACTGATTCAGGCTGGAAATCCCCAAATAGTGAGATGGTTTCCTTATGCTTCAAAGTGAGCAATAGCAAGGCTCACTGTGACACCAGATGGGACAGATCAAGTCCAGATTGCATAGACTTGCCTTGTCTCAGTCACAGCAAGACCCTGTCTGTTGCTTAAGTAAAGGCTGAAGACAATGGATCTCACCTGTGGCTGTCCAGCTCGCCATTTCTCTTTTCATAACTAACTTCCTTGATGTCTTGCTTTCTTCCTGCTTTGGTGTTGAAGCCAGAACACGTGAGTCAGCTTTCAAGACTCCCCATGATCCAGACCATCTTTCAAGTTCCAACTCTCGTTATGCCCATTCGTAGCTCCAAACACATCCTGCAAGTCCCGGCTGTCACATTCGTGACCCCTTCTGTTGAACTGCCTCTTCCTCCTTCCTGCTTCTTCCTCACTCTCCATTTAGACCTTCTCCGAGAGGCTCCTCTGATTTTCCAAATCAGTATAAATTGCCGCAGCTCTTTATTCATCTAGCGACTTGACTTCCTGGTGTACTTCTCTGTTGCCCCTAATAGGTTGTAAACTTCACGGGGGCAAGGGTCTGTGGCATTTAAAATGCTTTTGTATGGCCCTTCATGTACCCCATCTGCTTCCCATTTCAGGCTGATTGCACTGGGCGTTATTCCACTGGCGCTGGTCAGCTCAGCTGTGCACTTGTTGGGGCATTAAATTGGTCAGGTGTGACTGAATGGGTCAGCTGCTCGGTTGAACAGACTCTTCCTTTCCCCTCATTAGGTTCTGATATAACTGTGGACAAATGCAGACGGGGTGTCCTGGCTCAGCGCTCCTCACAGCTGATGTGCTTGCAGGTCATGTGGGGTGCTCCTTAAAATGTAGACTTAATTGAGCAGGCTCTGGAGAGGGAGCCAGGACCCTGCATTTCTGACAGTCTCCCAGGGGAGGCAGTTGACACTGAGCAGCAAGGACCTCACGTGAAGAGCTTGCTTTGAAATCATTCCAGAGTTGTTCTTTGAATGTGACCCACTCTTTTACTTTCCAGATAGTTTTAAATTCCAGCTGCTTTTGCTGGAGCTGTGGCTAAAAAGAGGAAATTACAGCTCATCTGGTTTCTGTTCTGTTGTTCTGCAGTGCTCAGACGGTAGACAGGGGATGACAACACTGGTTGTGCAAACGGTTTATTTGTTACTTATTATGAAGCGAGCACATGTTAGTTCACACCACCTTCACGGATAACACTGTCAGTTACTATTCCCATTGTACACATCAGGAACCTGAATTTAGGAAGTGCAAGGAAATTTCTGAGGAACACATCGTAAGTGTCAGAGCTGGGACTGGAAATTGCTTTGAAATCAGACTTGAAACTGATTTGAAAGATCTAGCACTCGATGACAAAACTGGCCTGCCTCAGTTGCCCCATTTCTTCTGCAGATGCTTGTACAATCTATTCATTCCATGCCCTCTACACACACACCCCAACACCCTGCCCCCCCCCAATCATAGCCTTAGACAGATGCTTTGCGTGCTTCCTCCAGATGCTCGGTGCCGAGATGGAATAAATATCTGGATAAAAAATTCTCTGCCACAAAAGAGGTAAAGTCTCCATCTTTCTTTAAGGCTGCATCACACCTACGGTGCATCTTAGCAGGGTACTGGGGAAACTTATTAAATGTAGAGTATCAATGTCTTTATATAGTGATCAAGAAAATGCCATGAAGGCTAACTGTAACAGTACGATCAAAACATTTCTGAATGTATATG
>CAUYON010205895.1:0-87240 GCA_963573935.1 Arctocebus calabarensis | reverse complement strand
TGTCTTTATATAGTGATCAAGAAAATGCCATGAAGGCTATCTGTAACAGTACGATGAAAACATTTCTGAATGTATATGAATCATGCCCTATGATTGCACCAATGTACAGAATTATGATTCAATAAAATTATAAAAAAAAATGGGTCCACATAATTGGAACCTTGATTTTTTTCCATGTGGCATTTACTGGAGATGGAATGTCCAAGAAAGGGTCCTCTATGCACATGGCTAGCTCCTGGGCTGGGATGGCTGGAATAGCTGAGGGGCTAGCTGGCATTGCAGTCTCTCTCTACAAGAGTCTTTCTGTGGCTGTCTTGGGCTTCCTTCCATCATGGTCTCCTCAGGGTAGTTGAACTTCCAAGGCAGAAGATGTGAGGTTTATTAGGACCTAGCCTCAGAAGTTCCAGAGTACCACCACCACTGAATTCTATTGGGAAAAAAAACAAAAAACCCAACAGGTAACTAAGGCTAGAGAAGATGTAAAAAGAGAGGAAAGATAGGCCCCACCTCGCAGCCAGGGAATGGCATGTATGTCCAGGGAGGGAGAAAATTGGTGGCAGACTTCTTGAAGATGAGCTTCCCCACTGAAGCACCCCCAGTTTCTTGTTCATAGTGGAAA
Source organism: Arctocebus calabarensis (assembly GCA_963573935.1). NCBI lineage: Eukaryota > Metazoa > Chordata > Mammalia > Primates > Lorisidae > Arctocebus > Arctocebus calabarensis. The sequence goes on along the minus strand of CAUYON010205895.1, from coordinate 86,621 downwards.
GGAGTCAACATGGCAGTGGGTCGGTGTTGGGCAGCAGATCCGACAGGGGGCATGAGGACAACATGATGGGGAGATTGTGCACTTGGTGAGGGGCTGTTCTAATCACACCAGACTTGGGTGCAGGGAGTGTATTCCCAGCAGTGTGTCCTTGTGGAAGGAGGCTGCATGGCAAACTGTCCATGGCAGTTGACCATGTGGGTTTGATGCTGAGCTGGATCATGCCTGGTGATTCAGATATGACAGTTGCAGCGCTAGCTGGGGCTGTTGGCTGTGTATGATGGACTCTTACCCAAACTGGCATAAGCAGAAGGTAAGCTTATGGGGTTATTTAATTGAACATTTATGGGGTTCTTCAAGTAGACCTTCATGTGAGCCCCTGGATGAAGGGACTCACATGATCAGTTGGTGATCAGTTCCAAGTCTTTCTCTCTTATTTCTTCACTTTGTACTTTTGTGAGCTGGCTGAACTCTCTGGCACACTTTCCCCTGAGCATGCTGGAAAAAAGAGTACTCTCCTCACCAGCTGTTCGAGCCCTGAGCTGGATGTGGCCATCCCTGAACCATGCACTCAGGCCAGGGGCAGGTGAGGCTCTGAGTGGCCATCCCTGAGTTAAAAACCTGTACGTGGGGTAGGCTGGAGTGGGAGAGGAGGATCCAGGTGTTCTTAGAAGGTGGCCCCCAACCTTTTTGGCATGAGGGACTGGTTTCATGGAAGGCAATTTTTCCACAGAGTGGGGTGGGGATGGTTTGGGGATGATTCACGTGTATTACATCTATTGTGCACTTTGTTTTTATTATTATTGTAATATGTAGTGAAATAATTATACAACTCATCATAATATGTAGTGAAATAATTATACAGCTCATCATAATCTAGAATCATTGGGAGCCCTGAGGTTGTTTTCCTGCAACTAGACAGTCCCATTTAAGGGTGATGGGAGACAGTTACTCCTAAAGTGTGTTGCTTATGTCCTCAGCTCTACCTCAGCTCATCAGTCCTTTGATTGAGTGAGGAGTGCAACCTAGATCCTTGCATATGTAATTTGCAGTAGGGTTTGTGCTCTTATGGGAATCTAATGCCTCTGCTTATCTGACCTGAGGCAGAGCTCAGGCAGTGATGCGAATAATGGGGAGCGGCTGTAAATGCAGATGAAGCTTCGCTTGTCTGCTCACTTCCTCCTGGGTGGGCCCAGTTCCTAACAGGCCATGCATTGGTACTGGTCCAAGGCCCAGGGCCCAGGGGTTAGGAACCACAGTTCTTAGAGAAGACGATGAGTGGATGCAGGGAGCTCCAACAGTGCTGCCCTCTATGGGTAGACATTCAGGCAAACAGAATAAAAAGGAGAGTCTGGGAAGAGAGTGTTTTTGGATGAGAAGAGAAAGGGGCCCAGGGAAAGACCCTGAAAAATATTCAATGGACAGGCTAAGGAAGTAATCTCCATAAAGAAGGCTGAGATGGAGTCCTCGGGGAGGTGGGAGGAAAACCAGCAGCACGGAACTTCCTAGAAACCAAGGGAAGGATGCATTTCACCAGGGAGGGATCCATCAGCATTGGAAATGCCTCATGGAAGTCAAGTGAGATTCTCTTTTTCATTCATTCCTTCAACAAGTACATACTGAGCAACTACTATGTGCCAGGCACTGTTCCAGGACTGTTGATGCAAAAGTGGACAAAACAGATGAAATTCCCTTTCCTCATGGAGCTCACATCCAAGGGATGGGGGATGGCTGCACGGTATAAAAACCCCACAAGATGCAAGTAGGATGCCTTTTAACACACATAAGTCTCTCCATCCTAAACAAACAAAATAAGTAGATGATCCAACCTTCCTATGAGTCTGCATTCTTGATTCCGAATTCCTTCTTCTCCCCCATCACACTAGCTGCTTGTGAGAGGCGGGTGAATTGGGCAGAATGCAGGTAAGGTGGGGGCAGGGGCTGGGCTAATGTGGATAATTGGCCCCTGGATAGTTCAAAATTGATTGTAATTAACCTAATTTTGGAAGCACGGCTCAAGATCCCATACCTGTAATTCTCAGGCAACCACGATCAGAAGCCTCTCTGTAGCTGCTGTCTTTGACCTGACTCTAACTTAGTGGTTCTTGACTTTCCCTCCAGGCGACATGAGGCAATGTCTGGAGACAGTTTCGGTTGTCACAACCAGTGAAGGGGTGCTGCTGGTACCTAATGGGTAGAGGCCAGGGACTCCACCAAAAATCCTAAAATTCACAGGGTGACCTCTAGGACAAAGAATTACTCTGCTCAAAATGTCAACAGCACCAAGGTTGAGAAACTCTGTTGTAAATTCTTCTGGTTTTGTGTTTAAGGGGAATCACCATGAGATTGGGTGTATAAAGGGAAGATTTGGGGCAAGAATAAGTATGTGTGGTAAACACTGTTGCTGCTGCCGCCCCTACTGGAAAGTTAAGATGTTCAGTCCTGAGACTGGCTTCTGACCAAGGGATCTAACAATTGCATTTGTAGTGGCAACTAAAGGCCTTATCTAAGGAACTGGTAACATTCTGACCCTCTGTCCTGTGTGCCATGGACTTTGCTGATGCCATAGTGAAGTCTCTTGTCCTTGAAATACAGCACAATTTAACTTTGGGTTGCTTACTTCTTAGATTGCTGAGTTTGGATTTCTTCTGCAAAAACATAAAAGTACATACATATTAATGTTTTTCCTTTCTCTTTGTAAATGCTGGACCTCCCAGGACTGGAGTCTGGGGTCCCGAGGGGTCTGATCTGAACTCGGGCCCTGCCGCTGACCAGGGCCGTCCTCAGGGTGATGCACCAGCTGAGAGCCAGCTCCCCCAGGGGCTGCTCACCTCCGGCAGGTGGAGAAAGTTTCCAAGTGGATAGGATTCTGAGTCCCCCCTTTCTTAGGGAGTCTGGTAGGTTGGTTGTCAGCTCTATACTGTGCCACATCCCTCTGTGATGTGATATCTCTAACTGGTAAGTGGCCAGAACCCCAAAGGACACACTGGTCTAAGCAACATCGTGGGTGGAGCAGTCCAGTACATTATACTAAGTGAAGGAAGCCAGACGCAGAAGGTCACCTATCGTAGATGAAATGTCCACAATAGGCCAGTTCATAGAGACAGAAGATGGGTGGCTGCCAGGGCTAGGGAGGTGGAAAGGAGAGACTGCTTAATGGGGAGGGAGTCTTCTTCGGGGGTGATAAAAATGTCCTGAGTTGGTAGTATCACAGCATTGTCAGTGTCCTAAATGCAACTGAAGGTCACCCTTTAAGATGTTTTCTTTATGTTTTGTGAATTTTACCATAAAAGCAAAATACCCTGATGGACGGACAGGCTCAGCTGGCCTGGGCACAGAGGCCAGCACAGGCTGCAGGGGCCTGGGGGCACAAGGAAGAGGCCCCTCTGGGGAAAGCAGGCACCTCGGAGGCCCTGGTGGGACAAGCACTGCCCTGCTGGACTCTGGACGCGGGAGCATCTGCTAGGGTTTTGTCTCTTTCATGTTTCATTGGAAGTGATAAATGAAGCTTTGCATCTGCTTCACGGCAGATTAGTCCCGGGAGAGACGGCAGACGCTCTGGCAGACACATTTAAATCCTCCCCAATAGCCAGCTTCCTGCAGGATACAAAGTGGCGTGGGGAGAGGCCGTGCTCCTGCCGGCAGCCATGACAGGGGCACGGCGGCCAGCCAGCCTTCCCCTGGGCCCTGGCACCCCGACGGGCTTACTAATCACGTCCTCTGGGTGTCCCGGTGCAGGGAGGGTGTGGGCACTTGCATTTAGTCCCAGAACTGAGATAAACTATCAAGGGGCTGTGACTGGCGGTGACAGAAGTCAAAAAGCTGTCATTTATTAGCTGTGTGAGCTCAAATTATTCAACCTCTCATGCTCCAGTTTGCTCATCTGCACAATAGTGCAGACAATGCCTATCCCATAAGAACTGGGGGGGCTTAGATCAGCATATAAGATCAGCATAGATAAATAAACGTGTATGAAATATATATTTTTATATTTATTATAATATGAATGTATTGATTGATAACTACTATATATGAATATGAATACAATACAGTTATATGTAATATAAATACTACACGTATATGTATATACACACACAGTTCCTTCCACAATGTTGGACCCCAGTGACACTGCGAGTAGTCACTCTTTCTGTAAATGGTGGAGTGGGTTCCTTCATTTATTCATTTGTGCAGTGAGTTCACTGAGCTCCTACCATGTGCGAGGCACAGCAACTCAGACGAGCTATATGCTTTGCCTTCATGAAGCTTATATACCTGGGGGGAGATAAGACATCGCAGACACACATCATTGCAAATTATACTGAATTTGCTATGGTTAAAAGCAAATGCTGAAGGCAGACAGAAGCCAAGTGTGCACTTTAGACACAGTAGTTGGGGTGTTTTCTCTGGGGATGATAGTGAACTGAGACCTAGCAGAAGAGAAGACTCCACCTTCTCTTGGTTGTGTGAGGAGTGGGGAGCTTCCCAGGTAGAGGGCACAGCAGGTGCAAAGGCCCTGGGGCAGGTGAGAGCTTGGCCTGTTCAAAGAACTGAATAAAGACCTGTGTGGCTGGGGAACAGCAGGAGAGGAAGGTGGCTCCAGATAGGGTTGGAAGTGTGAAGGGAGAGGCCCTTCACACCCATTTCAAGGAATTTAGATTTATTCCAATGTTAAGGGGAAGCCAATATAGGCACTGGTGGTTGGGTTTTTGTTCCAGAGGTCACTGCTAAGGGAGGGGGAATGGTTTGGGGAGGTTTGGGATAGGAAATGCAGTTTGCAGATTCTGGCATTTGCTTTGCTGTCTGATTAGGAAGACAGAAATTCCAGCAAAAGCTCTTTCAGCCCCTTGGGCTCTAAGACAAACTGTGATATTTTCCATGCTCGCCTGTCTTTGTTTTTCAGAAGTCTTCATGACTCAGTAGGGTTGTGGAAGGTGTCACTGGAGGTGGAAGAACCCTTGATCCTCTGGGCTCCACTCATGAGGTGACCCTCGTGAATGAGGGGCAGATGAGGCTACTGAGTTGGGGAGCATGTTGAGAGAGAGTAAGTAGGTGTTGTGTGGAGAAGCAGAGGGCTTCAGATTCCTTATGCAGGATGAAGGGCATGTAGAGGAGGAGAGAGTCAGGCTGGCTAGAGGTTGTGCCTTCTCCTTCCTCTGCCTGACTTGCATTGTTCCAGAGGACCACTGGGCTGCCCAGTGCCTGGCCCTGGCGGGAGGAAGGAAGCGTACGTCTGTCTTCCGTGGACAGCTCTTCTTGTTAGGTCAAGCTTCTCTGCACCTGCTCAGCCTGAGTGCAGGCTTCTACCTCAAAGGCTCTGGGTATCCAACCACAAGGCAATTGCAAAGGGGCTGGGTTTAGAGCTATTGGGTCAGTTCCAGCGGCTGATAATCCCTGATCCTACTGCTCTTAGTGTTTGGGGACTTCTGACACCTTCTACGCTGTGATATTTTCCTTTCCTAATCTCCGTCGTCTTGGTAGCCAGGCAACTTGGCTTCTGTCTGTATGTTCTTGGAATGGCAATCTTGGCTGATGTGTGAGTCCCTGTTGAATGACCCTCTTCTCTCTAAGTCGTGTCTGGGTTTTGGTCTACATAAATGGATGCCACAGAAAGACTGCAAATGACAAAAGCCACTTGCCCTTCCCATGAGGAATAGAAGTGATAAATATTAAAATCTGTGGATGCCAGGGCTCTTTTTGAGTTTAGTACACAGTTAATGTAAGCTTTTCTTTATTCATTCAACAAGTATGTGAAGCCCTGATCGAAGGAATTAATATATAATTTATTGAACACTTCTTATATGGGAACAAGGGGCTAAATATTCTATGTGTATTAATTCTTGGAATCCTCTATCAACTTGATGAGGCTGGTATCATCAATATCTCTTTTTTTGGATGGAATAACCAAGCCTTGGAAGAGCTGGCCATTTGTAAAGGTCATTTAGCCACAGCTAGTGGAGACAGGTGCAGTCATACCCACATGCCATACTGAGTGCCAGGCCCCATCCTGCGTTCCAGGGATAGGAGAGAAGACCCAATAAAGCCTCTTCTCTCCTTTCACTTTTAGTCTAGTGAAAGGGGATGGACTTTAGACAAACAATTATAAAAACAATTAAGGCTATGAACGTGAAGTCCATGGAGGGCGTGTGTGGAGTACCCAAGCTATTCTTTTTTATTTTTTGGATGAGGAAGGCTTCCATAGGGAAAATAAGTTTAGGCCTGGTACATAGCCCGTCTAGTGATCCCACAGGAGTTCTGTTGTGGATTTGTGTGTGTTCTCCTCTGGGAACTGTGGCTGGGTTGGGTGGAAAGGTGACCTGTCTTTCCTCTTGATTGCCCAGTGCCCTCCAGAGCCAGACAGCCAGCCAAAGTGGACCTATCACAGCCAATACCATTTGCAGGATGTCTTTGGACTGGGCATCTGCAGATGCTGCATGGTTCTTTTGGAATCAGGTCCAAAAGACCATAATCTCTCAGGACAGCCTCTCCCCCTCGGCAGCCAACCACAGTCGTCGTGTTTTTGTAGCCTGAGTGTTCTTCCTTCCAGGCTGAACCCTTTGCGTCTTCCTCTATTTTTTGGAGAGAGTTGCCTTTTGCTGTTTTTAATGCAAAGAATGGGTTTTCAATTTTAATGCGCAAAAGAAGGGCTACTTTGATGTGGCCTCTCCTGTGACATCCCCTGAGCCATTGATGGCAATCCTATTTGAGCATGTCATGCCCAACACCATGTAGCCTCCGCTGTGCTATAACTGCATGGGATTTTTTTGACTTTAGCATAATTTTCTACTTGGGAGATTTTCTTATTTTTCTAACAGTTCCTGATTTAGTGTGGGTATTTGTCATTTCTGAATCTCACATTGAAATGCCACCCCTAATATTGCAGGTGAGCCAATGGGGGTGGGTCTCTTGTGAATGGTTTGGTGTCCTCCCCATGATCATGAGTGAGTTCTTCTATTAGTTTTCATGTGAGACCTGGTTTAGAAAAGCTGGGACTCTGTTGCTCCCTTTTCACCATACGAGAACACCTTCTTCCTCTTTGCCTTCTACCTTGATTGGAAACTCCCAGAAGTAGATGCTGGTGTGATGCTTCTTGTACAATACAGTGCAGAACCATGATCCAAATAAGCCCCATTTTTTAAAATAAACTACCCAGCCTCAGGTATTTCCTTTATAGGAATGCAAAATGGACTAATACAGTTCCTCTCCTAACCTCAAGGAGTTCACAGCCAACCAGGGCCTCTAAGAATAGGCTGAGAAGTTGAAATGTCATCTCTCTTTTTTTACTGTCTCAAGGAGTGACATCATTAAAGGATGTTTTAGAAGGATTGATCTGGAGCTCAGAAGGTAAAAACACAAAACATGGAGAGAAACCAGAAGAGCTGAACTAGGTCAGGAGTCACGAGAATGAAAGGAAGGAATGTATGTGAATGGCGCTGTAAGTAGGAAAATTGGCAGGACTTTATGACCCATTGACTATATGCATGAAGAAGAGAACAGGGAATGGGCAAGACAATTGCATATTTTCTAGATGACTAGGTGCCTTTTATAGAAAAGGAGAGTCAAGGGGAGGGAGATTGGAACTGACATTTACTGAGCACGTGGCATGGGCCAGGCACCATGCAAAGTCCTTTGTTTGATGACGTCTCATCTCAACAATGACTTTTGAGTCCTTTGATTCACCATCTTGTTTTACTGATGAGGAAACTATGGCTCTGAGATAGAAGCTGATCTCATCTGTGTGGGCTTTGAAGCTCTTTTCTAAATCTTTATTTTGGAGAAGGCCAGGCTTACCTAGGAATACTGACAACATTTCTGGAATTTAATGGAGCCGATTGAGGTAGATCTCTGCATCAGAAATCCTATTTGTGTGTGTGCGTGTGCGCTAACATGTACCTAGCTTCATGAGAAGATAAAACGATAGGGTAGAGTTTTCATTTTCAAAGCGCCCTTGTAGCTCCCCGGACCCTTCTCCAGGGAGCTGCACATCATGTTCTGGTTTGCATTTGTCTGAACTAGGTATGAGCTTTTTCTGCTGCTCAGAAACAGACATCACATGTGTCTCCTCATCATGTATGTGCCTAACATGCTGTCGATACTCTGATGTATAAACCATCTCCCATTCCCTCTCAATTTCTAGATCTAAATCCCATTTGACCCATTCTTATTGCTTCTGGTCTTGCCAGTTCATCACTTTTTGTCTCCCATGAGACAAAGCCTTCTTTGCCTTGGTTATGGCTATATGAACGCAGCTCACTTCTCTAGTGAGCTTGTGATCTGACAACATCAAAGGCTGCTATCCGACCATGTTGCACCCCCTGCAGTATCTGGCGTGATGCCTGAGGCCTGGAACCAGTGCAGTAGGACACATGCATTTTAGAAGCTGATTGAGGAAAACCAGGTTCAAAACTTGGTTTCACCATTTTGTAGCTAGGCAATTTCGGGCAAAAGGGCTTTAACAACTTTGAGCCTCTGTCTCCTCCCTGGTAGAACTAAAGTAATAAGGACTATCTCCAGTGCATATTTAAAAGATTAAATCAGATAATTATATATTAAAAGCCTAGCATCATGGCTGACTCACAGTAGACACTCATAAATGAGAGTATATTTTTATTCATTGCCCTTTAGATAGTGAAGAGTAGTGGTGTTACAATGGGAGATCATTGGATTTACCTTTATCTGTGTGTCCAACAAGTACTGTCATCAAGGATAAGAATATAGTTAGTACATATCTGTTGGACAGATAGATGAGGGTAAGGTGGATTACTTCAACCCAGCACTGTCTCTCTGTCACTCACTATCACTCAACCCTACTTTTGTTCTTTTGAGCCCTTATTTCCCCATGAAATGCTATTCTGTATTAATATCATTTATTTACTCATGTGTTATTGCTTTTCTATTTCTTACTAAAATGCAAGCCTGTGGAAGGTCATAAACCTTGTTTGACTCACTGCTCTTAGTTGAGAACTTGGCATATAACAGTCACCAAGTAAAAATAGACAAGTGAATGAAAAAGGGGATGCAATGGATTTAGTTTACTTTGATGAAACCAGCATTGTCTCAGCACCAACTGTTGGTCAGGCACTGAGTGAGACTCTGGATCCAGAGATGAATGAGTCCTTGCTCTCAAGAAAGGAAAAGAGGAGGGAAAACAGAAATAGAATCTCCATCTTTTCCAATTTCCGAGCCAGTGTTGGTAGAAGCAGGGGCTGAGATGGAGGGAGTGGTAATGAGCACCACCTGGAATTAAAGCCTTCTATATTCAGAGTCACATTCTGCTTTGGAATTGGTCCCCCTCCCTCGCCCCAGGTTAGCCTAGAAGGCAACCTTGCCTGTTAGGAGAAATTGACATCCCATTGAAATTGATGAAATATTTAAGCATTTGCCATCAGAGTATGCTAAGCATTGCCATTTGGGGAAAACTCATTTAATAAGAGGTCTGACCCATGCAAAAGTGAGAGAGTTGGTTGGTTTGTCTCCTCTTTCTATGGATTATACAGAAACCAGTGACGGTTAAGGGGCAAGTGAGTTGATAAAAGCATCTCTGGAGATCAAGTACTAAATGGCTTCTTTATTGCTCACCTCTCAAGGAACCTTCTGTTTAAACTGCCTGCAGTAAGTGCAGGTTAGACCTGTGAAGTTATTATAAATGCCGTTCTTAAGCCTAAGAACTTTATTTTTTAATTGCTTTCTTTTCTTTTCTTCCCCCCCAACTACTAATGCAATAGGAAGAATGAAAATTTGTAATTTCTTAAGACACAGGAACTATTGAGAGAGAGAACAAAGAGACTATTGAAACGCTATAGACTTTGGGTAAAACCAAAAACATGCATAACCTCTTACCTCCTTTCTGTGCACAATGGAGCCCTCTCTAATGAGTGTGTGTGTGTGTGGGGGGGGGAGTTAGGCTAGAAATACCCAGCACAGCTCCTTATTAAGTGAGAAATTGGCTGGGAGAGAGAGAAAGAGGGAAAGGCTGTTGCTGCCACGGAAAATGCAGAGAGGCTAGGACTGAACTGTCCTTGCTGAACCCTTTTCTGCTTTACCACCTCTCCCACATGGTGCCAGCAATTGAAGGCCTAGTCCTATGTGGGGTCTTAAAAAAAGTCAGCAGCTGTTTTAAACGGTGATTCTTAAAGTTCACAGTGATGGAGCGGAATGAATCATGTTCAGATCCTAGCTCCAGTAGGGTAGGGAAAATTTTCTGTTTTGATAGAACACTGTGATTGTCTGGCCTTACACTCTGGAGGATATTCCTCCTCCTCATCTGATTTTGATTTTTATGGAGCCCATTTTACAATTCTGTGAGTTAGCCATCACTGATCTGCATATTCTATTTTGTCCAGTAGAGGTTTCACTGATCTACTCAACCTGCAAATATTTTTACCTCCCTTTGACTATTTCTAATCTATAGATGTGTCTGTTCTTTGGTTTTTCTTTTGAATCGCTGACAGTATCCCCTTAATTTTCATTGATTAATGATGGAATAAAATCTTGAACACATGTTCATTTTTTTTTTATCTGCATAAGAGTCATGATTTTCCTATTTTTAGAAAATTATCTTTTAACACGAGTTATTTAAAGGTAATCTTGCAGTGACTTAACCTCTCTGCGCTTCAACGTTCTCAGCTGTAGAATGGAAATAATAATACAGTGTGAAATCATCACAAGTTTTACCAAGAGTTTTTCCATTTGTTGTCCCATTTAGTATTGGCAACTAAATGATACTTAAGAGTTAATCTTTAGTTCTTATGGATGGCAAATGGCATAATGCTTAGAAAACACTTAGCTCTCTTTTATCGTTTAGATTGAAAATCTGCTCTCAACTCTCCTCGAGCTTGTGAATTGGAAGGGAGAGGAAATTTCCCCTGGTGGCTCTAACAGGGTAAACTGGAATAAATGGGATAGAAACTATAGAAACAGATCTCGGCTGATAATAAAAGGTGGAAGAACTTTCTAAGAACTAGCTGTCATGATGGAGGGGGCAGCTTCATGGGGCAGTGAGGTTCCTGTCCCTAGAAGTAGATAGACAGGGACTGTGTTGTGCATGGTAACTGTAGGGCTCAAGAGAGCCCCAGACCTGGATCCATTTCTGAAAAGCTCAATGCAGAGAAACACAGGTCAACATGGGAAAGATCCTGGTAGGATTAAACAGCCTGCTGCAGAGAAACCCGAGAGCTACAGCCTGTGATTGCTGGAGTCCCAGTGAGCCCCAGTGTCTGTGTATATATGTGGATAACATGAGCAGTGCCTGGGATAGTGCCTGGCATATAATAGCTGCACAGTGAATCCTGTTTTTAAGTAACCTGTCCTCTCAGAATAGTTTTATCATTTGCCTCTGCAGCAAGATGAGAGTTGCTGTCCAGTAACGTGGTGTGCATAGGTAACAGGAAAGCCTGGGGATCCCCCTGCACAGGGGGCTGCTGGCCAAGTGTGGGGCTTGGGCCTTTGCAAGTGAGTGAGGAAGCCGAGGCTTTGGCAGGCTGTTTGAGCTGTGCCTCGTCTCCTAGATGCAGAGCCCAGGCTTCACTCAGAGGTCTGACTCTGAGTCTGCGGCCCCTCTTTATTTTCTGCCACTTTTGAAACTGAGCTCTTGGTTTTAACTTCTGAACTCAGTTCCTTCCTTCCTCTGCAGTTCTATTCTTCCCGTTACTAGGGCCAAAACCTCAGTGTTATCTCTGATTTCTTTCTTTCTTTTGCATACCACATCCAACTCACCAGCAAATTTTTGGCTGTGCCTCAATTTATATCCAGAATTTGACAAACTCATGTCCTGCGCTGCCACCCTGGGTTAAGCCATCATCGGCTCTCATCCAGATAAGATTTGCAACCTCCTCTCTGCCCTTGCCACCCCACTAACGTTTGTGTTCAATTGAGTAATCAGAGGAGGCCTGATTTATGTCACTTTCTGCCATTCAGCATGGAAGCCAAAGTCATTACAAACGCCTATGTGGCCTTACGTGATCTGCCCCATCACCTCCTTACTGCATGCCTACTATTCTCTCTCTCTCTCCCCGGCCCCACTGGCTCTATCCTCCTGCCTCAGGACCTTTGCACCTGCACTTTCTGTCTGGAATGCTCTTCCCTGAGATAGCCATGTGGCTTCCTCCCTGACTTCTTTCACATTTTGCTCAAATGTTGCCTTCTAATTGGGGCCTTTCCTACGTGTCATTTATTTCAGCCTGTGCCCTCACTCCTTTCCAGCATTCCCTTCCCTGCTTTGATTTCTCTACAGCAGTTAACACTATCCAACACACCAGTTATCTTCTTCACTGTCTTTCTCCTTCCATTAGCATTTGAGCTCTGTGTATATAGGGATTTTGTATATTTTGTTCACTTAGAATTTAAAACAGTGCTTGGTCCATAGTAGACACACCTTAAGTATTTGTTGAAGAGGAATGAATGAGTTTTCAAAATATTCTATGTCCAGGCCTTAGGCAACAGGCTCTGATGATACTTTCCTAGAGTTCTATTGAGCTTGTCTGTAGAAGGAAGTTTTGTCATAGCTCCCAATAATCCCTGTCTCCTAACCTTCATGTCCTTGTGTAATTCCTTCCCTTCAAGTGTAGACTGGATTTAGAGACTTGCTTCTAAAGAATAAAATATGGCCCAAATGGTGAGATATCTTGTCCAAGATTAGGTTACAAAAGATGGTAGCTTCCATCTTGCAACACACTCCCTTTGCTGGCACATTCTCTTGTCCTTTTATTTACTCTGCTGAAGCAAACTGATGTGTTGTGAGACACTGTAGAAATTTTCACAAGGGAAAGAACTGAGGGAGGCCTCTGGTCAATAGCTCATAAAGACCTAAGACCACCATCTAATATCCCCAGATACACTGACTCCTGCCAATAACCATGTGAATGAAATTAAAAGCATATCCTTCCTTGGTCAAGCCTTCTGATGAGACCGCAGCCCTGGCCTGCATCCTGCTTGCAGCCTTCAGAGATGCATAAGCAGAGGACCTAGCCAAGCTCTTGCTGAATCCTGACTCACAGAAGATGGGAGATAATAAATGTGTGTTGTTCTAAATTGCTAAGTTTTAGAGCAATTTGTTAAGTGGCAGTGGATAACTAATACTACCTTGTTAGGAAACTATATTCCTTTATTAAAGGAATTGAATTCTCCTTCCTCTTGTTTCTTCTTTTGGCTATGCACACCTTTTCTTTCTCTAATTTCTCTCTCTCTCTCTCTCTCCCTCTCTCCCCCTTTTTCCCTCTGTCTCCCTCCCTCTCTCCTTTGAGGCCTTCCTGACACTGGAATTTGACAAAACTTTGAGCACAACAAACTGCCTGAGACCCTATTAGTAATGCCATAATGAGGTGGGTAAATTCTCGGTACCTTTTGACATCGCTCAAGGCAAAGTCATAAGCGATGCTTGTTCGATAATTTTGAGGTGTGTCACTGCCTGGAAGGCCATCTGGTATTTATAGGAAGCTGGAAGTTAGGCACTGGGGAAAAATGAGTTCCAGACTGTTGCACTTATTTTCAGATAGAATCATATTCTCTGAAAAATTGCATAGGATGTTGAGCTGATAGGGAATTCACTAGGATTGTATGGCTCACTGAGCTTGTATTGTGGCTGAGAAAAAATCATCTTGTCAGGTTGGGACGACCACTGTCACATCTCCTCAGCTGGCTGGTGATAGATGTTTAAGGACAGGCTGATGACGTGGCCGCTGCTGCTTCTAACTCGAAGCCACTGAGATGCATTTTAAAGTAAATCAACAAAAAGAAGGGTACTTTGACAGAAACCTTGCTGAGGCTCAGCTCACTGGCAGCACGAGCTGGTAGACAAAACTAAAAGCTTTGAGATAAGCATTTGGGAATTCAAAGAGTCGTCTTGTCTGTCATTGGTAATGGCTAAAATCTTTGAGGAAAATTTATTCTCACATGGAAGGGATTGCAGGAGGTATGTTTAGTCAATCAATCAATCAATTGGTAGACCAGCAAACATTCACTGTATGTGCTTTGTGCCCAGAACCTGGAAGCATATAGTTGGATCTCAATCCCTGTTTGTCAGGGAGTTTGTTTGGGGTGGGGGCAAACATACCGCAATATTAAAAAACATTGCAATATAGTGACATGAGGGCTTGGGCTCTGTGGGTGGACTAAGAGAGAACAATTGGTTCTGCTTGCAGGGAACAAGGTAGGGAAGATAAAGGCTTTTCTTAGCAGTCCAATAAATTGGGTTGGTGAGTGGCAGGATGAGGATCTAGGCGAGGAGAGCTCATTCTGGGTTGAAGCAACTAGACTGTGCAAAGGCCTGGAGGTTGGCTGGGCTGGGGAATTGAAAAGGTCATCAAGGCTGATATGTACAAGGCAGGCAAGAGGCTGGAGGATGGGTGAGGTAGTTTGGGAAGGCCTTGAAATCTAGAGAGTCTGAGAGTCTGTCCTCATGGTGACCGGGAGGTCAGGATGGGTTTTAAAAGGGGAGGCTTGGTCAGATTTGGGGTTTGCAAAGGTCACGGTCAGGTCCAATGTGGAGGAGGGGTTGGAAAAGGTAAGAGTAGGGGCAGACAACCCATGGAGCACAGATGAGGACCATTGTCCCTCTACCGCTTGGAGCCCTACTCACTGTTTGCCGTCTTGTTTTCTTCTCCCTTTGGATTCAACAGCACCCAGTTCTAAGGGGCAGAACGCCCCTGTTGCGGGTGGGGGTTGTTGAGAAGGAGGCAGCTGTTTCAGAAGTAATTTAGGTGTCCAGGGCACAGAGAAGGTGTTCAAGGTCCTTCTCCAAGAGCACATGAAACCCCACCTAGAACCTGGGTTGGTGGTGGGGTGACCAGCTGTCCTGGTTTCCAGGGTGTAGGACCTCCAGTGCTGAAGCTGGGGAAATTCTGGGAAAACTGAACAAATTAGTCATCTGAGTCAGCAGGGTGGCGCTGACCAGGCTGCACACCCGGACATGGGGCCCGGCATGGGAGACCCAGCTACTCTCCGTTCCTCCCCTGCCCACCTGGGTGCTCAGCCAGACCTTCAGATAACACTACATTCGAAGGTTTTGAGCTTCTCTGGGCCCCAGCTCTGTCCTCTGTCCTTGATAATCACTGGCTACCTTTTAAAGGTCTGAGACCTTCACCTGTGGCCTCAGCTGCAGCCAGAGCCTGAGCCTTTTGTCCAGACCTGGTGCATGCCCTGCTGAGTGATGCTGCCCTGCTTGTCAGAGCTGACCCTCATCCAGGACCCTCACTGGGGGTCCAGCTCCCCAAGACTTGTTTGTAGCTCTTAGCCTGGGTTCTAACTTCCCCGTGTTCCACTCTGGGGCCTGGGACCCTGCCTTCCTTGCTCAGGCCCCATATTCTCAGAGCCACCCCATCACTGTGCTTGCCTTTCTGCCCTCCAACAGGAGGGACACAGCAGGACTTATGCCCAAGCCAGGCCTGGGTGTGACATTTGTGGGGTGAGGAGGCTGCTGTGGCCTCTGTCAGTAGTCTGTAGGCCCTATGCAAACATTGGAATGGATGCAGTCAGGGAAAATGTTGACAGGGTGAGTTTTGTGCTGCACAGCAGAAATGAAAACCACCGGACATGACTTTGACTCCATCGTTCCAAGGCCCTGGCTCGCTGGTATCAGCCATTTCTCTGGCACTCGCCTCCCCGCTGCTAAACAGCTGTGAGTTGCCTCTATGCATGCCCAGTTTTCAATTAGAAGGAAAACATGCCAGTCCTTCAACAAATATTTGTTGAGCACCAATGCTGTGTCCTCTCATTTCATTCCCATCCAGTGAGAGAGGTCTCCTTGCAATGGCACCTGTTGGTGACCCTCTCTCTGCCTCTCCACCCCTCCCAGAAGCCTGTGCGGTGCCTGTTCTGCCCCCTCTCTGGGAAGGTTCTCCCTCGTTCTGAGCAGAGTGGTCTCTTTACATCCTTTCCGCATAGGCTCCGCTTCTCTTGGAGCCAGTGTGATCATCCTTCAGCTTTTAGGAGCAGCGATGCCCAGCTCTTGTCACCGGATTATCTTAGCTTGGGCTGCTATTAAAAGAAAAATACATCGTATGAGTGGCTGAAGCTTTAGACACTTATTTTTCTCATAGTTCTGGAGGTTGGAAGTCACAGATCAAGGTTGTGGACAATCTGGGTTCTGGGAGGGCCCTCTTCCTGCCCTTTCACTGTGTTCTGCCTGCCTTTTCCAGGGTGTGTCTGTGCAAAGAGGGAACAAAATCTCTCTTTTTCTTCTTCTTCACTTTAGGCCACCAGTCCTATCATACTTAAGGCCCACCCTTATGACCTCATTTAACCTTAATTATCCCTTAAATGGACTTCCTTTAAAATATAGTAGGCTCAGACTGGGGGAGAGGCTTCAACCTATGGATTTTGGGGGCCAGGAGGCAGTGCACAGCACTGCTCTTCCCCAAGTCTGACTCCTGAGTCCCACTCCTGGCCTAAGAACTTGGCCCCTGAGTAAATGCACTGTTAGGGGTATGAGCAGTGGCTGAGATGAGGGCGTCTATTTGGGGGAGGAAGATTGGCAGGTCCAGATAGCATAAAGATGAGGAATTTTTTTTTAAAGCTTCTATATTCTAGACTCCAGGCACAACCTAATCGGAAGCTCAGCTTATTTATTTGTCAGCTATAGCTTGCTACTTGCTGGAAGATAAATTTTGTAGCTACAGGGCAAGCTTTGTTTCATAATAGGGGAGGGCAAGTCACAGGAGTTGTGCACAAGGGTAGAGGATGTGGGGAAGTTAGGTGGGGGCGTTGCTTGGTGCCACCACATTGTGGGTGCCCTTGGAGGAGTTGTGTTGAAAGAGTGACATGGAGTGGAACGTCCAGGGGCCCAGGCCTCCTGGAATGTAGACCTGCAGCGGCAGAGATCTGGCCCCTTGGCTGATGATGGCATTGACATCAAGAGAGGGACCTGGAAGGGCATTCTGGTGGTTTTCCATTGCAATGATGACACAGGCTGCTGTCAAAAGTACTGGGTGTTCCAGAAGCAGGGCTCATCTTCCTCATCATCAGCAAACATGCCACACAGATCTTTTTTCTGTTCCCCAGAAACACGTCCATCCAGGCAGGATATGCTTAAACTTTTCCCAAATGGCTGTTTTCTTGAATGAACACCAAACATACTAATGGGAGCAGCCAGGCTCCTAATTTGAGGATCATTGGCAGCCAGATCAGGCACTGAGATGGGGATAGAGAATTTGCAGTAATGGACCATTCCACTACCCATTTACTAATCAATAGTGGTGTAGAAATTTCAAGTACTTAATAAATTGTTTGCTAACACATTGTCATGGCAACTGCTAATCCCTGAGGGGTCAGGAATGGGTCCTTGAGTTGCTTTCTCTGACATACGCTCACAGAGGCCAGGACACTTTTATTCCTGCAAATATCAGACCAAATATTATTTTGTAGACTTGATTATTTTCCTCTGAGGGTGGTGAGAGAGGTTCTGAGGCTTGTCAAGTCTAGACAGTATCTCTTCCTCCCCGACTTCTCCACCTGCCTTTATTATTTTTAAATTTTTTTTATTAAAAAAAGGAATTTTGTAGTTTACATGTAACACACATTGTCTGTAGAAAGTTTTGCCAAATATGGAAAAGCGCACAGAAAAAAAATAAGATTCATCCATTAGAGCAGAGGTGATTAGTGGATTTTCTTTTATGTTTTCTGTTCGTATTTATGCATCTGTATCTTTTAAACACAATCAGAATAATTATGTGTGTGACAGTTCTTTCCTCTCCCGTTTTATTGCTTAATGTTTTGTGATAAACGTGGTCCCTGTGCTTGGGTTATTGGGAACTCTAAGTTATTGGTAATGGCCTGCACTGTGACTACATGAGCAGATGACAACTTATTTAACTAGTTTCCTATTTTTGAACATGTTTAAATTCCTTCGCTTTCTTATAAATAACACTTTACTGTATATCCTTGCATGTAAGGCAGAAAATATCTTCCTAGGGGAGAGAGCGACTCTGTCACATGCTAAGGATGTTTGCGGTGACACACGTGCCCAAATTTCCCTGTGGGAGTCTCCTCGGCTGCCAGCAGCAACCGCTTCACTGCCATCTTGCCAAACCGATGGGCAAAGGAGAGAAAAAGAGCAGAGGGACGTTCTGTTCTCAGGCTGTTTTGTTGTCCTAGTATTTCCAGCTTGGGATTATCCAGACCAGTCCCTGGTGTGAAAGGTGTTAGATGTGACGAGTCAGTCCTGGGTGGGGAGGGAGTGGGTTTTTCTTCTGTGTTGAAGCAAAGGGGGACGGGTATTCATTTGTTGAGTGAGTGTCTCCCCTGAAATGGTTGCAGGAATGGGGGGATGTTTTTCATCTGGGGAGGCGAAGGCGGCAGGGACGAGCCGAAGCTCCTGTACCTGGAACACAGCAGAACCTCGAGGCCACTGTCACCCGAAATCTCTTAGTTGGCTGCAGGTTGTTACTCTGACACCTCCTATGGCCCTGGCTGAGCCATTTTGGGTCCCTGGGCAGTGGTACCTCCACTCTCTGCCCTACTCTCTAGGAACACCTTGGTAGGGCTCCGCAAAGTCCCTGTCGTCACTGTCACAGACATATGCCAGACACACATGTCCTGTGGCACAAGGACAGATGCACCCCAAGACTTCCCCCTCCTCTTGCTGCATGCTGGCCTGTTCGTCCACCCCCAGCTCCCACCTGCAGGTGTCGGGGCTCCCCAGACAGCTGCCGTCATCCGCGTCCTGTCTGGGCTGTGTCCTCCCCTCCCCTCCCTCTGTGCCTCTCTGGGCATCTCTGAGGGCTGCCTTGCCGGGAGCAGCTGTTGATTCAGATTTTCATCAGGACTTTGATAATTAAAATTCGAAGCTCTTCAGACATTTGCGTTCCATTACATTGAAGGAGCAGCTGTTTAAATTTGGGGCAGGGAACCAGAGCCTTGTGCAGTGAGCTTGGGTTTGGATCATCGTTGTCTGGAGATTCACTCCTCTTCTCATCATCCAGATGGAAGCTTTGGGAAAGCACCCCCTGCCCTCCCTCCCCCCTGCCCCCGTTTGTAGGAACAGCTGCTGAGTGCCAGGTACTGGGCGGTGCGCACAGACTGTAAGGTCCAGGCTGTCCTTCTACTGGCTGTGTGACCTCCAAGCCAGTTGCTTTGAATAAAATGATAAGAAATAGCGCACAGAGCCTATGTGCCTAATTAGGGTTTGTTTACATTGTTAGAATTTTATTTAATGTCCCTGACAGCTCAGTGCACTGCGTCATGTCCAACTCACAGAACAGGAAGCGGAGCCCTTGGAAGGTGAAGTCCCAAGTGTCCCCACATGCTGGTGGGGAGGCGTGTGCTGGGTTTTGAATTCTGGTGTGACTGCAAACTTGAGCACAGCCTGGATCCTCCTCCTTCTTCCTTCACCATCTTTGGGATGCTCTCCCCACGCAGGCCTTGGCTTTTGTGCCTCTCCTTAACTCCTGAGGCCATGGCTTTGACTCCGGCAGCTGCCAAAACCTGCCTTATTCCTGAGGTCCGGTGGGGAATCTTGGATGAAGGGGGTTTGCTAATTCTTTGCTGGACCCTCAGTTTTCCCGTCTTTTCTCATTGTAGACATTCAAAGTCAAATCAAGAGCTACCGTATACAACCCCACCTGCCCATCGTAACCTGTTTTGTTTAGCATGCATGGCTGCTGAGATCCCGAATGAGCGTGTGTGCACGCACAGGTATGCATAGGCATGTGCACACGTGTACCCACCGGTGACATCCTTTCCCTGGTAATAGGCATCTCCGGGGCCTGGAGCAGGAGTTGCAGTGACTGCCACCCAGAGTGGCTGTTGCATCAGTAATAACAGCGGCGGTGTTTGTGGCAGCTGCCATCCTTTCCTGGGGACGCACTGTAAGCCTGGCTGCCACCCCGCTGGGTCCTGACATACATTATTTAATCCCATCCCCACAACAATCCTGCGGGTAGGTGTGATTTCCTCTGTGTTGCGGATAAGGAGTGAGACGCGGAGAGGTTTGGGAAGAGGCGCTGGGACGCAAAGGGAGTAAGTACAAGGCTGGGATTTTAACCTATTGTGAGGAGCCCAGACCCTGGGGGTGCTCAGGGATGTCATCTCATTGGGGTGCACAGCAGGCGTCTGAGCCCCAGGCTGTCTGGGAGTGCTCTCCGTGGGAGGCTGCCCTCTCGCCCCCGTGAAGCACGTCTCCCTGTTAACCTTGCTGTCTTCTCCCCCCCATGAAGCACGTCCCCCTGTTAACCTTGGTCTCCCCTGTTAGATGCTGTGAGCTCCTTAATGCCTCAGGTGTGGCGGAGTGAATGGCAGTAAGAGTTGCTTACAAAAAAAATTGTGTTCTTTGCTACCTGAACCTGGTGAAAGAGTCCAGAGCTGGCACAGCCCACTTCTGAGGTCTGTGACTTTGGGAAAGGCAGTGTCAGCGTCCAGTCTGGCCCAGGACAGAGGAGAGAGGGGCTGGGGAGAGACCCAGGGGTGGATGAGTCACCACTCATGTGGGGACAGGGGAGCTTGTAGACTTCTGGACAAGGCTCAGGCAGAGCCGGAAACGGTCCCTCAGGCAGGTGCAGAAGCCTTAGCCTGGAGGCAGCGAGGGTGGGCCAAGGTGCCCTGGAGGTCAGGCTCGCAGGCCGGCCTGTGTGCTGATGCAGCCTCAAGGGTCTGTGGGTCTCATGCTGTCTAGACTCCCCACCCACAGCTCCCTAAGTTACCCTGAGAGGAGGCAACACATCTAAAAGTTTACCTGGTGGAATTTGGCCCCTCTCGGAGGAGGCTTACAGCCGAGCCTAAGAGTAAACTATTTATAAAGGCCTTATCTGGAGCGGGAGCTCCAAGTGACAGAATGTCTAGTATCTGGAACCTGCAAAGGGATGACGGTTTAGTATGAGAAGGGATTGACATGCAGATGACAGCCCCGCGTAGACATCCGGGAGTCCCGAGGAATTATACCTTCTTTCTTCAGCTACTCTGATTTCCTCAGGATGGGTGGTTGTCAAAGTGTGGCCTATGGACCAGAAGCATCAACGTTATCTGGAAAACTATTAAAATGCAAATTCTCAGGCCCATTCCCAACCCCACTGGCCCAGCCATCTGTGTGACTCAGCACCTGGAATATGGGATGTTACCAGTGGTCCTGTGTGGATTTTAGGTTTCATGTGGTCATCTAAGAGCAGTGAATTCCTCAGACAAAACTCTCGCCCCTTCATTCCCTTCTAATCCCCCCTTATCCAAGGATAACCTCTCAGTTTGAGGGTATCCACAATCCCCTGTCCTTCCAACACTTACTAATGCTCATTTCGACTTAGGATAAAGTCAAGGTGAGGACCCTGGGTCAGCAGCAATATCTTGCCAACATTCCCTTACTTTTTTGTTTTTGTTAATTTTGTTTACGTCCTTATGGTCTTTATGGGAAGTGAGACTAGGTTTCCATTCTTGGTAGTGATAGGAAGTTTCTTTTTAAATTAAGGAAAAAAATGATCCATTAAAAAACATGTTAACTAGTTTGATGAAAACATTTCAGATTGTATATGAAACCAGCACCTTGTACCCCTTGATTGCACTAACGTACGCAGCTATGATTTAATAATAATAAAAACAAACAAACAAACATGTTAACTAAGTATTAGCCTAGGTAGTACAAGGATTTGGCAAAATTTGAGCCAGAGGCATTAAGAGGATTTAGGAAGCTCACTTAGAAGCCAACACTTCTGCAAAGATTGGGCTTGTGGGCCCTGAATGCCTTTGAGGGGGTGATGGTCTCCATTTTTGGTATTAAGGTTTCCATTTTGGAGGTGCTCCTTCCTGAAAGGCGGTGTGACCCGGCCACAGTGATTCTCACGCTTTGGACCTGCACTAGATCATCTGGAAAGCTTAAAAAACATGGGCGCTCAGGTCCCACTCCTGAACTGTTAGATCAGAATCCCTGGAGCACACCCAGAAATCTGCATCTTACAAGATCCCAGGTGATTTTTGTGACCAATACTATTTGAGAACCACGGATGAGACCATGAGAATACAGACTTGTGAATGCAGTCAAACCTATGATCCGATCTCTGCTCAGCTTGGCCAACTCACCTAATCTTTCTGAACCCCATTTCCTTTTCTGAAAAGTGAGGTTAACAGCAGCTGTTTGGGGGGATTGATGTGAGGCTCAGGAGATTTACCAGCTGTGATGTTCTGTGCACATATTAGCTATTTTGTGTGATCTCAGCTTTCTTCACCTTGAGGATGTCATTTAAAGCTATTTCACTTACACTTAACTAGCACGGCAGAGAGATTGAGATATTTAGGAAAAGCTTGGGCTCTTGCCAATTTTGCCCCTTGTCGGAGCACTTGCGGACATCAGGTTGTGGTTGTTGTTTTCTTCCCAAGGCTCACAGGTGTGGCCTTGAGGGCTGTGAGCATTTCACAGCCTGCATCAGACCACGGCTGCTTGCGTTACCTGAACGGGAGGTGGTTTTACATGCAAACGCCACAGCCTTCCTCAAATAGTTGTGTGCTGTTTTAAACACTGAGATCTTCCAGGGTTTTGTAGCATAGGCTATAATTAAAAAAAAATAAAAGAATTAAAAGGCAGACATAATGGTCTTGGTATAAGAATTCTTTTGTGAGGCTGGGCACAGTGCCTCACGCCTCTAATCCTAGCACACAGGGAGGCAGAGGTGGGTGGATCACCTGAGCTCAGGAGTTTGAGACCAGCCTGAGCAGGAGCAAGACCTCCATCTTTCAAAACTAGCTGGGTGCTGTGGTGGGCACCTGTAGTCCCACTTACTTGGGAGGCTGAGGCAAGAGAATCACTTAAGTTTGCAGTTGCTGTGAGCTGTGACGCCACCGCACTCTTCTGAGGGTGACAAAGTCAGACTCCGTCTCAAAACAAAAAACATAAATCAGAATTCTTTTGTGAGTCCATGGCATGTGGTAAGAACGTGCCACCCAGATAAAAACAGATGGGTATCGATGATTCAGGACACTGGTAGCCCACGGGACCCCTGGCACCTCTCAAGCTGTGAAGCCTCCTCTGGCCCAGTCTTGCACACGGGGCACCTGAATTAGTGTCAGGGTTTCTGGTTCTTTCAGATCCTCATTGTATGACCTTATTACATCACTGCGCTTTTCAGAGTCCAGTTTTCTTAAAGTCAAAATGGGGATGATATTGAACTTGTCTCCTGGGGCTATAAGGAGGATGACTGAGAAGCTAAGTGTGAAGAGTGTTGTCACCTAGGCAATGAGGCATGGGTATTGTCTGCCTATCACCTGGAAAGTTATGTGCAGGCATTTCTTGTCTGTCAAGAAGCCTTCATTTACGATTCATCCCCGAGGTCCTGAACATTTAGGTACTTTGTGGTCATTTGGCCTAGGGATTGCAAATTCGTGGACCGTGAGCCCAGATCAATGCATAGACACATGGTCTTTTGAATACACAGCGTTCTTTAAAAATTGCTTGGGGATGCCTTCGGGTAGGATTTGTGTTATTTGGTTGATTGAACATCCTACCCCTCTGTGTGGCCTAATCTGTGGCTTTGCTCATTTATATTATCTGTGGACCTAGAAATCCCTGGAGGTGATCTCTAAAGTCTTGGTTTCAAGAACAGTGCTGCGGTGTACTGGATGGACATGCCACAGGTGTGACCGGGCACCAGCAGATGTGGTGCTAGGGTGGGGAAAGATTTGTAGAAAGGCCTCCCTGAGTCTGTTGTGGAGCTTCACCTGTCTACAAAGAGCATCTGTAGGGCCATTTGCAAAATAGCCATGAGTAAAGTGTTGGGGGCCGCCGGGATGGGGTGCCCGCTCAGCTTGAGGTGACGGTCTGGGAAGATTTCCCCAAGGGAGCCTTGCTACTCCAGCTACATTTCCAAGGGTGAGGCGACCACAGAGTCAGGGTGGTCTAGGCTTTAGCTACTTATGCGGATAAGAGCATGAAGGCGTTAACTGCTACCGTGTGTTTGAGGGACCCTCAGCTCAGCTGGGTGGGGTGTGGCTCATGACATGAGTGGAAGCAGCTGGGAGAACTTTCCCCTCCATAAGTGTCACCTAGATGGAGCAGTGGGGCCTTCTGTAGGACTCAGAATGTGATGAAACAACTGTTAGTGGGGTTGGCAAGACTCTGGGAACCTACAAAGGTTGTTGAGATACCAGGGAAGAGTCAGAGGCACAGTTGGAGAAGGGCGGGGGGTATATCAATTTTGGGCGGGAGAGACCTGAGGTCTCTGTTGGACATCCAGCCGGAGATGAATCAAGGGGAGAGGGCTGTAACAAAGACGTAAAACTGGGAATAGTAGGTGTAGGGATAGTATTTAAAGTCCTGGGCGTGGGTGAGATACGCAGCGATAAGTGTGAAGAAAAGAGAGGAAATTGAAGGACTGAGTTCTAGGCACTCCAGCATCCAGGGATCAAGAAGATCACGAGAGTTCATCATGGAGACTGAGATAGGGCGGGTGGAAGACAAGCAAGAGAGGACAGCGTCTGGAGGCCCAGGGAGAGGAGGGGGCCATCTGCGCTGTCAACACGGACAAAGGAGCAAGTGGGAATTGACCTATGGGCTCAGAAATGTGAAGGTCACGGGTGAGTTTGAGGAGGGCAGGTTGACTGTCATGGTGGTAGCCGGGGCCCAATCAAAGTTGCTGCAGGTTCAATGGCGTGTGTTTAGCCACCTTGGGTCTACACCTGCTTAGCAGTGTTGTCTTGTTCTAAGGGGGAACAAAAAGATAGCAAAGATGTATGACTTTAAATGCCTAAATTAGCTTTTTATTTTGAAAGAAATAAAAGCAATAAAACTATATTTCATAAATTTCAGAATGACAGAGAAGATGAAAATAAGCCTCTAATCCCATTTTCCTATCATGTCATCACTGTTAGAATATTTTAATTTCCAGCCTCCTGTACTCACCCCGCCACCCCCCCAGCTCCGCATGATGCTTATAATTTTTTAAATCACTTGTAATGTTAGTGCAAGCTCATTTTGTATTTTGCTCTCCTCACTTAACATTTCATCAGGAGCGTTTTGCCGCGCTGTCTCTTTGCCAGGGTAACCTCCGTAGTTAAAATTTGCATGATCTCATTAGGACCTGTTCCCAGCCTCCATATTTCCTGCGGAGTCTGAGACTAATGAAGGGGATGAAGAAAATGTCTGTAAATATTTTGTTGTTTTGCAAACACAAGCACTCTTAAATCCAGTTTAATGATTGCTCAGTTTAATTAAACCCTCTTGGTCTTTCTTGTTACCCTGTTCTCTGCACTGATTAGAGCCCCTTTCTGGAAGGGAACATTCAAATGCACGTCCTAGTTTCGTTCTTCTTTCTCTTCCTCTTTCACAAATGTGAAAGGAGAAATTTGAAAGGAAAAAATGTGATTCTGCCGCGTCTACTCTCCGGACCTGAGTTGCTCAATAGTCTTTTGTTTTGAATAACGTGTCGTAACCTTTTTGTATGTACGTGACCATGAATTTTCCCCTTTTTTCTTTTTTTTTTTAAAAATGTATTAAGGTATTATTTCTAGACTTAAGTGTATAGTAGAGTGAACTTTGATCATGGTATGTAGTCACGTAATTACCATCTCATCAAGATGTAGAAACACACAGCTTCCTCTCCGTCTCTTTGCTTTCTATTAAAAAAAGCTCCCTCCACCCCCCACCGCCACCACAGCTGCCCTCCCCACCAACTCCCTTCCCCAGCCAAACCCTTGTCTGCTTTTTGGTTTGTTTTTGAGTCAGTGTCTCAAGCTATTGCCCTGGGTAGAGTGCTGTAGCATAACAGCTCACAGCAACCTCAAACTCTTGGGCTGAAGTGATTCTCTTGCCTCAGCCTCCCAAGTAACTGGGACTACAGGTGCCCACCACAATACCTGGCTATGTTTTTCCTTTTTTGTTGCAGTTGTCATTGTTTTAGCTGGCCTGGTCCGGGTTCCAACCCGCCAGCCTTGGTGTATGTGGCCAGTACCCTACCCACTAAGCTACAGGCGTT
Source organism: Arctocebus calabarensis (assembly GCA_963573935.1). Classification (NCBI taxonomy): domain Eukaryota; kingdom Metazoa; phylum Chordata; class Mammalia; order Primates; family Lorisidae; genus Arctocebus; species Arctocebus calabarensis. Next base: position 60,750 of record CAUYON010205895.1, on the reverse strand, counting down.
GCCCCACTTGTCTGCTTTTTGGTACTCTAGTTTTGCCATTTCTTCAAAATTATTTTACTTTATTTTTTGAGACAGAGTCTCACTCAATCGCCCTGGGTAGAGTGCCATGGTATCATTATAGCTCACAGCAACCTTAATCTCTTGGGCTTAGGAGATCTTCTTGCCTCAACCTTCCAAGTAGCTAGTTTTTCTATTTTTAGTAGAGATGGGGCCTTGCTTTTGCTTAAGCTGGTCTTGGGTACAGATGGACTCTCTGATACCTAATTTGGTACCAGAGTTTAAGACCAGCCCGAGCAGGAGCGAGACCCAATCTCTAACACTGCGCTCAAGTAATCCTCTTGTCTCAGCCTCCTAGAGTACTAGGATTACAGGTGTGAGCCACTGGGCCGGGCCCATTTCTTCAACTTTATATATAAGGAATAATACAGTACATATACTCTTTTGTGCTTGACTTAGTCTAGCCTATTTAAGATTTATCCTTCTTGTTGCATGTGTTAACAGTTCACACTGAGTAGTATTCCAAGGACCTTCTACAATTTGTTAATCCATTCACTTGTTCTTTGTGCCTCATTTTTGCCTCAACTCATTCATCTTATTCATCTTTAAATTGCCAGGGAGAGGGACGCCAGAGAGCCTCTTTTAATATGCTCTTGATCACACAGGACATTCAAAATGTGAAGTGCCCCACCTATACCTGGGCTTGCCACACTGCCCTTAGGAAATGTTACTAAATTGTAACACAGTGGATTGGAATCTAAAGCGGGGATTGGGCTTTGAATGCAACAGTTCAGCTGGGAATTGTCTATTGTCAGAATTAACCTTAGGACATTTTTTAAGGCACCCATGATAAAATATGTCTGATTGAGTAATTCTCATGCATGCTGCAGTTTAAGATCGGTTGAACTAGACTAAAGGAACAAACGAAAAGAAGATCTGTATGTTATGTGGGCGAATGCCCAAGGAATCTGCGTTCAGTGGATGGGGAATTCTAGGTCTTTTAACTTGTCCACAAGATGTCTTACCCTGAGCTAGTATTAAGTCTCTGTAACTTTAATTCCAATGATTGTCTTTTTTGGTAGTGGGGATTTAATAATATTTTCAAAACACTTAGCCCAGATTTGGCACATAGTATACTCTACAAAATGTTTCAGGGAATTGAAGCTGTTGCTTGCCAGATCAGCATCACATAGAACCCCTGCTTTTTGAAAAATTGTTAAGAACTTGGCCACCTGGTCTCATCCTTTTCCAGCTGGCGTCTCTGGTGCAGCCTGATCCACAAGCCCTCGCTCTCGTGTCTTTGAGGCTCGGTCTTATAAGCCCATCATCCTCCATCTGTAGACCAGTGGTCCAGTCGTCAAAGGAAGCTCAGCTTGCAGAGAGGTTCAGCCACCGTTATTCATGGAAGGGGGACAAAGCTTCAAGAGGAGGGAGCAGAGAGAGCACATCTAGCTCCCCTAGTGCCCAAATCCTCTAGCAGGTGCGTTTGTTGAGTTGTGCCATCTCTGCTGCTTGACCAAATCAGAGGGCATTCTCGATGGCGGCTTTGGCCAGGACCCCAGGCTGGAGAGGAGAACACTTCTCCAGGACGGCTTTGTGTTTTGTTTCATTACAGAGACGTGAGCTTTCATTGACCTTCTTTGTCGGCCCTCAGTCCTGAGAAGTGGGCCACGCTGCTGCCCTTTGCCATGTGAAATCTGTTTTACTGTTTAGAGCAGTGGTTCTCAACCTCCCTGATGCTGCGATGTATTTTCATTGTTACAAAGGGGTCGCGACCCACAGGAGAGTGAGGTGGGGGGTGCAGTATGCGCTGAGAGGGGCTCTCCTGGTTCAGGAGTGGGAAGAGCCTAGAAAAGGGATAAAGGCTGCGTTTAAGTGTTTAGGGCACCAAGATTTTGCTTCTTACCGCTCTTCCCTTAGAGATCTAACCGATGGAGCACACACACAAAACAACCAGACGCACGTGCCGTTCCTTTTCACCTGTGCGCGCATTCCCTCGGCCCTGATTGTACCATGCCTGATAAACTGCGCTTCAGTCCACCTTCCTTCTGAACCAGAGATAGTGTCCAAAAAAATTGCATGTTCGTACAGCAGCAAAGGGAGCCTTTATCAAGGAGAAGTCTTGCAAAAGAAAGAGGAAGATGGCTGCAGATTGTGGGAACTTCTTAACCAGGAGCACAAGGCTTGGGTGAAGTTCACCATTGTCAGCAGCAAGCTCTGTGCTGACCCCTCCATTGCACGAACAGATGGCACTGGCTGACTTCTATCTACTGGGCTCCAGGAAAGAGACAGAATGATGGCCATGGGCCCTGGCCAGGGGCCTATTCTCGTACCTCCACTAGAGAATGAAATGAAAGAGCAGGGCAGAGGTCACAGGCACCTGAGCTCAGGTGGGCAAAGACATTGGAGAAGCAGAGCGTTGCCCCTCTGAGACTCTGTGAGCACCAGTAAATGTAGGCCAGGGAATGACAAGCTTTACCACCCCAGTGAGCCAATCCCACGCCCTCCGGGAGGAAGGAATAAGTTTTCCTTTAACACCTCCCTCTGGGGTGCAAGCAGGGGAAATTGCTTTTTCTACAGGAGGATGAGGGTGCAAGAGCAGAGTTAACTGTCTCCACCCCCCACCCCGACCAGGTTCACACTTCACTCTTCACTAGCTCTGCGCTTTGAGGAGGGATTTTCTTAATCAGTGGGACACTGGTCACCGCCTCACCTCTTACTGCCTACCTAGGTATTGGTGAGTTTCCTCCACTCTGGATTGATAGCAGGAAGGCAGGAAGCATTGTGATTGTACCAGTTAATCGTTCAACTTTGCTGAGGTTTGGTGACGACTGGTCCTAGCGAGGGAAGCGGTTTTAAAAACAACAGGAATTCATCTGTCTCTGGCAGGAAGATGGAGACACATCATGAGGAGTATTTAAGTCTTAACTGCCTTCCTATTCTGAGCTGATTCAGTCTGCTCATGAACACACACTCCTTCGCTGGGGCAGTGCTCCCCGGTCAGTCACGGGAAGGCTGTGCATAGCGCAGGAGGCAGACAGCAGGGGGTGGTCCGCTTACTGTCCAGAACAGGACCCACAGGCCTTAGTTAGATCCTGCCCGGGGTCTGAAGGCACTCTCTGAGAGGCTCATGTCCTCCTCTGAGGTACCTAAACTGAGTCATAAATGCAGACTTTTTAATAGAAATTCAGATTTCTGAGCACATTGTGTATTGCCTTGGGCTCCCAGAGAGGCCCTAACCAGGCGAAGCCAGCAATCTAGTAAGCCATTTTCTGTTTGTTCTGACCACGGGTTGTTAACAAAGCCATTAACACAGCCATTTCACTGAGATGGCCAAAGTTTGGGCTGCTTCTATTTCCTTAAATGTACCTCTCTTTTCTTCTTATCTTTGGAGTTCGGTAAGTCTCTGGATAGCACTTTCATGAAATAGGCCCTTTGGAGAGGGCTAAGGGTTTAGGTAATTGGAATAGGAAAGGGTGTTAAGATCATGTTTTCCGGAGTCATGACTCAAAAAAATGTGCTTGTGTGTGTCTGTTCTGTGTTGTTTAACTGTATTTGTTTTTGTTTTGAGACAGAGTCTCAAACTGTTGCCCTGGGTAGAGGCCATAGTATCACAGCTCACAGCAACCTCTAACTCTTGGGCTTAAGTGAGTCTCTCACCTCAGCCTACCAAGTAGCTGAGATTACAGGTGCCTGCCCCAACACCTGGCTAGTTTTTGATTGTAATTGTCATTGCTGTTTGGCAGGCCCAGGCTGGATTTGAACCCGCCAGCTCAGGTGTATCTGGCTGGTACCCTAGCCGCTGTGCTACAGGCGCCGAGCCAACTGTTTTTTTTTTAAGACTTGAAACATATATAAAGAGGAACATAATGAACCTTCATTTCCTGCTTCAACAATCATCACCTCATGGCCAATTTGTTTCACCCTACTCCCTGTCCACTTACCCCTTAGGTATTGTTAATATATTTTTTCTGTCATTGACCAAATTTCTTCATGCTCTCCCTTTATCGTCTAAACCTTCCCTTGCCCTCACCTCTGGGTAACTGCTGATCTGTTTGTGTTTCCTATAATTTTGACTGTTGCAGAGCATTAGATAAATAATTGTGCATGTTGTAGCCTTTTGAATCTAGCTTCTTGCAGTTCACATAAATCACTTGATACTTATCCATCTCATTAAATGTATCAGAAGTTTCTTCCTTTTCCTTACTGAATAGTATTCCTTTGCATGAATGCACATGTGGTTATTTTTGAACTAGGTTGTGAAGCTCCTAGAACCATGGAGACAGCAGGCATTGCCTTGATGAGCAATTCATAAACATTTGTGCAATGGGCCAGGCTTCTGGGAAGGAGGGGGATTTGATCACCATGCTTTGCAAGATGTGAGTTGACATGACTTTTCTAGGTTGGGAGCTGGAAAAGGTGCCATCCTTCTGCCCCATATTTGGGGTAGTTTCTAGAAAATACAGTAACTGAAGGGGGTCACTTAGGGTTGATCCATAAATCTCTTCCCTAGGAAAGCAAAGATAGTCTGGTTATGAAATTTGTCAAAGGAGTGTAGAGGACAGCTACACAAATGAAGATGGATATAACCATTAAAGAAAAAACTCACAAATCTACTCCAGTGGTATATTAAAGGGATAATACACCTCTCTAAAATAGGATTAATTTTAGAAATGTAGGGAAAATTCAATAGGAAATTAATTAATCAATATTAATACATGTCCACATAGACAAATCAAAATAAGAAACCATGTGATTAGTTCAGTAGTCTCAAAAATGCTTTAATAAAATCCAATACCCATTCTGCTGGTTTAATAATTGGCAAAGAACCCAATAGATGAAAAACTTTGGGCAAACAAGAGTTGAGAGATGAATCACTATAATGCTAAACAAACATTTCTAAAGCTAAGACTAGTGTTATCATTTGCCCTAAAAAATTAAAATCATGGAGATAGAAGTCTGCATTATGACTATTCAGTCATATACTCCTTATACTCCTATTCAGTATTAAAAGGGGATCTCATAAATAATGGCTGTTGTAAATTTGTGTTCGTAAAAGAAGACATGTGGTGTCCCAACTCCTGGTTCCTCAGAATGTGACCTTAGTTGAAAACAGGGTCTTTGAAGAGTCAACCAAGTAAGGTGAGGTCTTCAGGGTAGACTGTAACCCGGTATGACTTGTGCCCTTATTAGAAGGAAAAATTATACCCAGAGAGGTCAGTGTGCAGAGACGCGGACAAAGGCGAGGGACTGGAGTGATGCATCTTTGAGCCAAGGAAGGCCAAGGACTGCCCGCAAACCACCAGAAGTTGGAGAGAGGCAGTCTCCTTCGTGGCCCTCCTTGGGAGCCAGCTCTTACAGACACACTGATTTCTACTTCCAGCTTCCAAACCGTGAGACCATCATGTCTATCATTAAAGCCACCCAGTCTGTGATACTTTGTTATAGCAGAAGTAGAGATGATAGCTAATATTTATTGAGTGCTCATTTTGTGTCAGATACCATCTGAAGCACTTTATATACATGAACTCATTTTAATTTTCACAGCAGTTTTATTGGGAGAAGATGAATGTTATCTCTATTTTATCAGTGAAGAAATTAAGGTGCAGAGTACATTAGCAAACTTTCCCAAGGCCGTCTAGCTAGTAACAGGGAAGATATTGAAAATCAGGCACTCTATTTTCTGAGCTAATCCCTAACAGAACCAGTAATTATGAAATGTTCAGATCTATAATAATTACGACATTTTGGTATTGATATATTTAGACATATAAATCAATGGAACAGAATAGAAATGTCAGAAATAGACCCATGTACATGTAAGCATTTTATATGATAGTTATTGAGGAGTAATGGAGTATTCAGTGGTGCTGGAACAATAATGAAAGTGCTTAAAAAAGTAAAATAGAGTTACATTTATATGCCATATCATATGTTAAAATGATTTCAAGATGAATTAAAGACTTAAATGTATTCATAATTTAATAAGAGGATCAAAAAATGGATACAGGTGAATATTTATTTCTTTGTAGTATTAGATACCTGAGTATCAGATACTCTTTGTAGGCAATTTTACTAGGGTAGGAAATGATTTGCAGGTTTTGTTTTATACTCAGCAATGTGCACATGTCGAAATTAAGGGATGGGCAGCGCCTGTGGCTCAGTGGGTAGGGCACCCCATATACAGAGGGTGGTGGGTTTGAACTCAGCCCCAGCCAAACTGCAATAAAAAAATAGCCGGGCATTGTGGCAGGTGCCTGTAGTCCCAGCTACTTGGTAGGTGGAGGCCAGAGAATCGCCTAAGCCCAGGAGTTGGAGGTTGCTGTGAAATGTGATGCCACCCCACTCTACGGAGGCCGATAAAGTGAGACTCTGTCTCTAAAAAAAAAAAAAGGATAAAAAATAACTAGGGGGTTAAAAGAAATTACAGGTGTGTTTATTACTGAAAATAAGAAAAATAAGTTAATGTGTTTGCTATATTAAGAGCACTTACAAATTAGAATGGATAAATCATAAAATGAGTGAAACACATAAACAGTAATTTGCAAATGAAGAAATGCTAATGGCCAGTTCAGTTAGTGTCACCTAACATTCAAATAGTTTAAAATTAATGGGACTATCCATTTAATCAATTGAATTGACAAAAATTAAAAACAGTGGTGGTACTTAGTACTGGCGAGAATGCAAGGGGAATGAGCCATCCCGCACATTGCAGAAAGCGGTGTTAATTGCAGCAACTGGAAGACAGTTTGCCCATCTATCTGTATATGAAATTATACATGCCCTTTGACCCTGAGGGAATAAATGTGGCTATGCCTGAAGTTTTAATTCCTTGCTTTATAAATAATAAAATATGAAAACCACAAGAATAAGAAAAGGGAATACGGTTTAGTAAATGAAGGGCAACCCTCAGTTAAAAAAAAAAGGTCCTTTAAAATTAGGTTTTAGAAGAACGTTTAGTGAAATAGGAAAATCTTCTTGATATTGTAATGCTATTTAAAAACAGGCTGCAAAGCTTTATGATTATTCTGATTTCAAATTCATTTGGAAAATAAATGTGCATATCTATTAGTGGGGAAAAAAGTCTCCAAAACCATAGATCATAATATAAACAACAGTGACTCCTGGAGAGGTGAATTTAGAGGAAACTGTGTTCTTTATTTTTTTTCAAATTATTTACAGTAAAACTATATTATTTTGTAATTAGATTAAAACTGATAAATCTGAATATACATTCATGTATATTCATATGCATAGATTTATGTACAAATAAATATATGTGGGATACCCCAATAGAAGGTACCTTTCAAATGTTAATTATACCCCAAACTGCAACATTGTTCAATGCATTGGTGCTAATAAGCATTTGAATATGTGTGACTTTCAGGTGATCAGAAGAGTTACTAGTTAATATCTATGGATAGTTATGACTTGTTATAATAGAATGTGTGTGTTAAATTATGGATACATTTTAGAGGCACTCTTACTCCTAATAACAACAATAATAGCTAGCATATATTTAGCTCTTAAAATGTGTCAAGCTTTTTTCTAGGTTCTGCATGTTTACCGTCCCCTTTAGGTCCCCTAAGAAATTCTATGAGGTTATGTGTGTGTGTGCATTAGTGCATACCGAGGCTCACAAAATATATAGGATCACTTGCATATGTTCAATTTTTTAGGGAGATAGTATAATTTAAGAAAATGTTTTCTTGTGAGCTATTTCAAAAAAGATTTTGTGTTCTCTTATAAACTTAACCTCAATTTCACTATTATTTTATGTGAGGGTCTCTTATAATGCTCTTGTGGGTACCGAGGCTCTGTCAGGCGAAAGGGATTCTCATGAGGTTCAAAGCAACCTGCAGACTAAGCATGTGGCTCTCAATGAAGCAGAGATTGTTCTGGGAGCCCACTGTAGACTCCTCTGGAGGAGTCCAGGGACAGAATTGCCTTTAAGCCCATTTTCCATCAACATAATTTCTCCTGTTTCCGTTTTCAGTTACCCTATCTTACATAATTTTTATTTTTTGTAATATAATTAGGAAATGATGAAAGTATACAATTCCCATTGATTCTACCACTGAGCCATTTGCCGCTTCCTAACAAATTCCTGGTGCAGAGGTGTCGCCACTGGGGGCACAGCTCTATTTCATGGGGGATAGCCTTAAGGAGCCTTCCAGGGTTGCAGAGAAGCTGCTGTGAGACATTTTTCATAGGAGATCAGGATAATTCTAGCGAATCTGAATCAAACCAGTTTCAAACTCCCAAGCGTGCAGGAGGACCCCCGGATGGTCCTTGGGCACGGGTTGGGCTGTGTCACATGAAGTAACCAGGGGCTGCCAGGATTGGAGGGGGAAGGTAGCTGGCTTCATGGCATTCCCCTAAAAGGTTCAAAGGTGTGATCGAGGTCTGGAGGGAGCTGTCAGGGAGAACAGAAGAGGAGAAAGACAAGAAAATTAATAATACTCTGAAATACCAACCGGCTGCTGTGAGTTTTAAGCAAACTGGGCAAATATCTGAATTATAGTAGTTAGCTCAAGCTGAGGACAATAGCAATATTTTCTAACACAGCTGTAGAATATTTTTCTCCCCAGAGTGAAATCTAGCATGTTTGTGTGGAAGTAACGGAATGCAGGTGGACGTTAAGAATCTTTTCCCCAATGCCCGCGCCGTCTCCTGCCTGGGGTTGGGTGTTGGATGAGAGAGGCGGGAGGCGGAGCTGCGCAGGCGCAGTCGAGGTTGATAAACGCTGGGCAGGTTCACATCCAAACGTGGTGTGGATGCAGGTGAGGACGCGGTCACTTCTGAAGCCAGGCACATGCCACGCTCTCCACGTGAAGTTTGTGGGGTCGTTTCAGAGCCTTGTACCTGCGGAGCTACCCAAGCCTAACCCTCAGATGTCCCTCTGTCACCTAACCCTTGTGAACCCCCCTCCCCGCCCCGTGTCATATGTTCAGATAGTTGCAGATTTTATAAAATAATCAGAGGTTAACTTTAACCACGGTAGGTTATATGTGATAAATATAAGTTAGATCTAGATGAGCAGATCTAGATCAAGATAAGCAGAAGTTTAAGTTTAGTTTGGGTTAATGGAATAACCCAGATGCTAAACAATCTGCTACACGGGGCACTTAAGTATCTAGTCTGTCTGTAAAAAAAATGATAAATGCACAATCACTATATTAATTCCAGGGACTGTGTCCAGAATGTAGAGGAAAATATTGTCTGGAAGATAATTTATAAAAGTGTTATTTTCTAAATTGTACAGTGTTTATGGTATTTGTTGTTAGAAATTTATTAGTTATGGCTGGGAACAGTAGCTCATGTCTGTAATCCTAGCACTCTGGGAGGCTAAGGCAGGAGCATCCCTTGAGCTCAGGAGTTCAAGAGCAGCCTGAGCCAGAGTGAGACCTTGTCTCTACTAAAAAATGAAAAAAATTAGCTGAGTGTTGTGGTATGTGCCTTGTAGTCCCAGCTACTCAGGAGGCTGAGGCAGGAGGATCACTTGAGCCCAGGAGTTTGAGGTTGCTATGAGCTAGGCTGAGGCCATAGTATACTCTAGCCTGGGCAACAGAGTGAGACTCTGTTTCAAAAAAAAAAAAAAAAATCGATCAATCAATCAATCAATCAATCTATCTATCTATCTAAAACTTGTGCTTTCTTTTATCATTTTAAAAATAGTCTTTTCCCCTAAGTTTGTGGGAAAGTTTGAACTTTCCATAAGTTGCCCAAGTTCAGGCGTCCTTCATCATTTCCGTAGCTCTTCCATCCCACAGCCCTTCACATGCCAACCCACAGATGCTGCAGGGTCTTCCAGAATTCCTCCCTTCTTCTCAAACTATGCAATTCTCTCAAGAACGGGTTGTATGGTATATAAATTTCTGACACTTTGGGGGGTCCCAAATTGTGTTGCATCCTCTAAGTCAATGGGAAAAAACATTAAAAATTTAAATGATTTAACAAAAAAAAATTTAAATGATTTAAATGCTGATGGTTTCTTTGCTACTTTTATTTCCTTTTGTTCATTTCAGTTGAGGATGGAAGGTTGGATAAATCTACATTCACACTGCTATCTTTCTCACAAATGCTATTTTTCTGTTTTCGTGTTTTAACTTTCCCAAGGTCTGTTATTAACCTGTAGCTTGGTCATAGGACCTTACTGTGTCTCCATTTATCAGTCTCTCTGTGGGGCTTTCTCTTCTTGTCTCACAAGGGGCTGGGTCTCTTTGCATTCTGTTCACGATGCTCCACACTTTCCCAACTATTCTTCAGGTTCCTGTAGTCGATCACTTTTAGAGGTCTTTTAATTTTCACAATGATTTCTATTCCCCCCCATACACTATATTCATTTTCTAAAATTTACTCATAATAATTTTTACTTTCCCCCAAAGATTATATTTTCTGACTGTAAGTAGGAGATAGTAAGGAACCCAGAAACTCTTAGCACCTAAAATAGGTCTTATATTAGGGGGTCAGTCCACAGTTTCCTACTTGTTAGATAATGTATGATTTTGAACTTGGGAGTTGACAGGGTAGAACACATTATTTATCTAGTAAGTTCCAGGCAGATAATGCTTATTTATTTATTTATTTTTTTGCCAGATTATCACAAGCATGTAACCAGAGAGGGTCTGCCCCATGCATTTTAAAATTCATTTTAGTTTCCTCCAGATGCTAGTGGTGATTTTTGGTGAATCCTCGTTTTCAAGGCCATTGGAAGTTTTCACTTTTTTCAGTGCTCTTGTAGATAGTGCAGTGCGTGTGCGGGATGCTATCTGGAAATTTCAGCCAGATCCATTTTCAACAGAAATTGACTCGGCCACAGTCATGCTGGTCACAGGACCAAGTCTTTATTATGGGGCTCCTTTTTCCCAGGCAGATCTTCAATCTTCAGACCACCTGCCCCTCTTGTCCTGTCAGACCTTGAGTTATTATGTTATTTAGCAAGTGGCAGCTTTGTTGGAAGTTCATTTCTGTTTCTGAGAGTTTTAGCCTGAGGTGGAGTCATGTTGGCAGGGGCTGTATACATAGGATCATCTGTGTTGAGTCTTTGCAGAAAAAAAGAATGCGTATAGAGCTGGAAGCTGCTGAGTACTTGTTCCAAAGATGGGAAACATTTTTTTATGTCCTGGACATGAACTTACAGGCATCTGAGAGGCAGAGATGAGGCAGCTTTGAGTACAGGTCTATAGGTGGCCTTGTCTGTCTTTTTCATTGCTTTGCTTAGAAACCGAAGAGACTACCCTATTGTCTCTTTGAAATTCATCAAAGGCCTCTTCCTTAATTATTAAGAAAGCTTCTGCTTCCTCTTTGTGTGGGCTTTCATCTTGGCAAGAATTTGCAGGGAACCAAAGTGTCAACACTTGAGAGAAAGAGTGAATGGCCCCTTGATTTAACTGGGTGGCAGGCTAGTTCAGCTCTAAATACAGTTACCCAAAGATCCGTCGTCATCTCTGAGTCCGCAAAACACCACTCCTTTTGATTGACCCAATCCTGGGATCCACGTAATCAATGCTTTCACTTAATAGAGGCTTCTTTATGCACTGTCCTTAAAAACCTTTCATTCTGTACCCAGCGCGCATCTAACCCAGTGGTGGAGGAAGCCCAGCTGCCAACTACAGACCAATTTGCCAAAGCTTAACTGTTTTAAGGGCACTTCCCACAACCAACTGTCCTTATGGTAATACTCAGGCCTCAATAATACTTTATCTACACTATTACCAATCTGGCAATTTATAAAATGCCGGATGCTATTATCGCATTTAATTGACTAGATGGAACCCTAGTCTTTATTTCATGTAATTAAATGTTAATATACTTATAAAAACTGAGTACATAAACCAGTATCTGTCAATCAGCAGGTCCTAGATGTTCCTTAGGCTTCTATATGCCTGGCATTATGCAGCAGTAAGGTGGCCTCTGGGGAAAAAAAGAACAAAAAATAGAATCCATAAACATGGGGAACATGGCCTGGATTCTGACTGCATCTAGATCTTTGGTCATGCTCAGTACCAATTCCTGGATCACAGGATGGTCATTAGTGTTAAGGGGGATTCTGTGGAATGGCAAAAGCTTAGAAAACCTCAGGTGAGACGGCAGCCAAGTGCCCCCAAAGGATAGCGATGATGCCTGACAAAGGATAGCCAATCAATAAGGATCACTTTTCACATCCACTTTATGGGTACATTTATGAAGTGCCTACCACCTTGAAGGTCTTATGCGAAGGGCCAAGGTGGACATCTCACCTGCTCTATTTCTCTCCATTCTCTTTATTCCCTCTAAACTCTAACCCTAACCTTAACCCTTGAAGGTCTCCCCTCCCCCCCACCTTGAAGGTCTTATGTGAAGGACTAAGTTGGACATCTCACCTGCTTTATTTCTCTCCATTTTTTACTGTTGGTCTCCCCCTTAGAACATGAGCTCCAAGGAGGCAGGGGTCATAGCTGTTAATCCCTGCTTTATCCCCAGTGCCTAGAATAACGGCTAGGATAAGGCAGGCACTCCATCCAGCAGAAGTGAATAAACTCCAGATGCGAGTTGAATACATCCAGAGAGCATATTCAGGAACAGAGAGAATTTTTTCTAAACTAGAGAAGTTTAGTAGTATTTTCATAAGAGACATTATGATAAAGTTGGGAGGGAGGGTTCATGCTTTGGGGGCAAATTGAAAGTAATTCTAATCCTGACTCTGTTCTTTATAAGCTGTGTAGCCTTGAGGAAGTTACTTAACCTCTCTGAGCCTCGGGCTCCAGTCTTGCAGAATGGTGCTATAGAACAACTCACACAGCTGCTCTCCAGGCAAAATAAGGCAGTGCCTGTCACGTAGCTGCCACTTAATAGTTGAGGATTACGGAGTGGGCTCCAAAGGCTTGATTTTTCTCGGGGTAGAACTTGAGAAAGCTGTGCATGACTTCAGAATGTTCTTTCCCAGGGCTTGTTGGTCATTCAAACGTGACCTTTGCCAGGGTCCTTTCCTGTCCCTGCTCCACACTGGGCCAGGATGGGGGCGCTTGGCTGCCATCTCACCTGAAGTTTTCTACGCCAGGTCACTGATGGATACGAGGTCTGGAGGGGAGTCAAAGGGAGCTCTAGAGTCTCAAAGGGGGTCACGTGTGGACCATGTGACTCCATATGACCTTGCATTGCCAGAACGGTACACTCACTGTCCTTGGAGGTAGAAAAATGCTAGGTGGGGGCCTATCTTTGAACCTCAGGACTTCTGTTCTCTTCTTTCTTTTTTCCTCTGGAAAGTTTGCATGTTAAAAACAAATCACTTTCATTAGAAAGCTAGATGCTCCTAGCGCTGTAGCAACTTTTGGGAATAGTAAAAATTCGCTGCTATCATCAGCTCTCCTTTCCTGCATGCCTTATGTGGCAGTGATTAGATTGCACTCCAGACCTTTGAAAGGAAGAACGAGAAAACTTTTTCCATAAAGGGCCAGGAAGTAAAAATTTCAGTCTTTATAGGCTAAATGATCTCCCTGGCCCTTTCTCCTCTCTGCTGTCATAGCTGGAATGCAGCCATAGTCTGCATGTGGACAAATGAGTATGGCTGTGTTCCAATAAAACTTTATTTACAAAAACAATAGGCAGGCTGGATTTGTAGTTCACAAGTCACAGTTTGCTGTTCCCTGTCTTAAAACATCCTGATTTGGAAGAAGGCATTGGTTCTCATATCTGTCTTTCTGCTTCCTTTCCTTAATGGAGTGGGAGAACTGGTGCTCAGAGGAAGAGGAGGCAGATAGTAGCTTATAGTGGTCTTGTGGGCTGTTTCTTACCCAGAATTGTGGCTACCACTGTGGTCAAGCATTCCAGCAAACACACAGTCCAGAAGAGAAGATTCTAACTGGTTCTCTAAACAAGAAAGCCATCCAGGGTACATGGTAAGAGTGCCCGTGTAGACAGTCATGGAATTGTGAGCATTAAGCCTGTAGGATTAAGTATTTTAAGTGTAGAAATATATTTCTCAGTATGGACATAAACAAGTATCTCCTTTGTTTTAAATATATGTTTATAAGAGGTGAATGCGTGTGACATTCTATGATGGGAATAATGATTGCTGATGTCCCTTGAGCTCTTGCTCTGTACCAGACTCTTGGCTGTTTTACGCATATTTAATCCTTGTGACAACTTACAGTGAAGGTGCTTTTATTACCCACATTCATGGATGACAAAACCGGGAAGGACCAAGCATGAAGATTCCATCTCCATCTTGTATAAGATGAGGACTCTGGGTGGCATTACCAGTTTTGGTGCCGTAGGAATGAAGTACGATAGGGGATGTGGTAAACTGAGGCAGGATAGAGGTAATTAGAGCTTGGGGGCATGGCTATTGAAAGGCTGTGCTGGGGAGGGGTAGCGATATGACGGAACTTTGGCATTAATACCGGGGACAAGCCAGACATCCATGTTTCACTAGAGTCTCTTGCTATCAAGAAATAGTGCATGAAACTAGCTTATTATAACTTACCACTGGGACAGAGGCCTTGCTCACACCTGTCTGGGTGGTTGGGACCTAGGCTTAGCGTCCCTCTTTCTGTGAGAGCGGCTTAGCTCCTGCCAAGCTGGGCTTTCATGTGGACCAAGCTTCTATTAGCATTTCATTACTGCCCCTTGCTATCTCTGTGACCTAACATGTGACCTAATCCTTAAGGAACTCAGTGGATTTGCAGGGAAATTTGCCTATTCCAACATGCTCCAAAGAACATTTCTGGTCACTTCTTAGCTGTGAAATTTGGGTCAAATTATTTAATTGGTTCCCAGTTGTACTGTGCATAGCATGTGGATGATGTTAGTACCTAACGCATGGGGCTGTTTGAGGATTAAATAAGATAATCTGTAGAAATGGCTTAGCATGGTGCATTGCACATAGTACAGGCTCAATAAATGCTATCTGATATCATTATTGTTCTCATTGTACAGAGAAGCAAATGGAGGCTCAGAAGTTTCCTCCTGACCCACTCTAGGCTACAGAGAAAGTGGCAGAACCAAACCATCCATCAGCCTCCAGTAGCAAATCTTGATTCCTGATGCTTCAGCATATTCTGTTTTATTTAGTCTTTCATGAAGCGTGTCTGGAGTTTTCCTCAATCTCCCAAGCATTAAAGAACTGGACTCTTTGGTGAGTCCTAAGGATTTTGTAATGAATAAAATGAACGCAGACTTCCTACCCTGACAGACTTAGGCTGGTAGTGGGAAGACAGGAAAAAATAAGGTGGTGAGTAAATAAATAATTTTAGAGTGTAACTAAGGGGTCTGAGCAAGAGCCCCATCGAACATCAACAAGGTGTAATGATAGGGAGACCTGAGAAGGCAGGAGGCCGTTTTCCACAGAATGTTCTGTGAGCCTTCTCTGAGAAGATGCAGAAAATGCCAGGACCCTGCCAAGTAAAGCACCAGAGTGCAAGAGGGTTCCAGGCAGGGGGAACAGCATGTGCGAAGACTCTGAGACTGTCGAGAGCTTGGCTTGGGCTGCTGCGGGCTTCAGACGCTGGCTCAGCTTTGGCCAGAAACTAAGCCCAATCTTTCCTCGCCTTTTCCTAACTGATCTGAAGTGTCCCTGACATGGGGGGATGACCTGTGGCCATCTCATTCTTACACTGTTCCCTCAAAATAGAAATGAAAAAAGACATCACTGTTCTGCGAGAAAAGATGAAAGATGCTGTCCTAGCGTCTGAGTGGACAGCTCTGGCCTGGGGCCCCTTCTCTTTGTACCCAGGCCCTTTGAGCGTCTGTTTGTCCACCTGTGAAGTTGGGAGCTGAGCCAGACCATCCCTTCTCTCTGTAAATTTGCAAGGGCAGCAGAACCCCATGCTGTTTTGGGGAAAAGCGACACTTGCTGTCTTGGGCAGGACCACTTTTCTGGTTGTTGGGACCCATCTTCACCTGCATCCACTGAAGGGGACTATTCTCTCCTCTCCGTTCCCAGCCTTGGTGGATGAGGCTGGGTCCTGACTCCACACACAGGCTCCTTCCTTCATCACACTTTCCTGGCCTGTCTCAGTGCATCCCGTGGCTGCTTGCAACCCGGTGCCTGGCAGGGGTAGCTGGAAAGGGGCCGGGGTACATGAGCAGACAGAATCCGGTCAGGTCAGGTTCTAGGACATTGCTGTTTCTATTAGCCCGGTGCTGCTTCCTCTGCACTGTGCTGCCTTGGAAGTCTGAGCACGTCTCTGGTCTAGAAGACACCCAGGAGCAAGTTCATTATTCTCCCTTGACGTCCTTTGGCTAACTTCCACCTTTGTTGTTTTCTTTCCTGGATTTAATATAATGGGCCACATTAACCTGAGTTGCCGCACGAAGTCTCAGAGAGAAATAAGCAAACGAACAGATCAGACACTGTTCTCCTGGTCTTTGGGGATTGCCCAAGCCATCAGAGAGACGTCGTCTTATTTATTATAAATTCACTGTTCAAAGAGCTTTAAAACATTTTTTTTTTCCTATTAGGAGTATTGTTCCTATCTGTTGAGTCCATGAGTATTTGACATTGGATGACTTTATAAAACATTCTACTAATTGGATTTGTTAAAGCAAATAAATCACACACTAATTGGAACGTGCCCTGCCATCATTTTTGCTTACTGAGTTGGATATAATGGCGTGAAGGCCTTCTTATCATATTTGTGCACTTATTTAAACACCCCCCTGGCACACACTTCTGCAAATTCAATTAGATATTCAAGAAAAGGAATTCAATTTATGCAAGACTGCTTTACTTTCGTTCTGGGGGCAAGAATCGGCTACCCGTGATGGGCTGCTCATGATTAATAAACCTCACCTAGATATTGTCCTGCCTTCAACACATCTCTGGACATGAGGGTAGAATCACCATGATGTGGGGGTGGGGCACCTTTCCTTCAGAATGTGTCTTCTGAGCAGGGTTGCAACCTGTACAGTCACACAGATGCTGATGCTCAGAAGAACCCATGCTTGATTTAATGCTGTGTGTTGAGATGTTGCTTTCTTAATAATTTTGAGAGATGAGACTCTGAATTTGAGTTTTGCACCAAACTCCACAAATTTTATACTTTCGGGGTTGTTACAGTTCTCAGACCTTCTGGCCATGGAATTAGTCCTTGACCGGGGTCTTGGCTCTGCCCTTGACCTGGTGCCTTGTGTGTCATGTACTCAGCATTGATCTCTTCATCTGTAAAGTGGGAGTGCTGCCACTTACCCACAAAGATAGAAGAACACCTGCTACAGTGCAGGTGAAATGCAGGTTTAAATCTGGGGAGTTGAGGTTCTTCACTCACTCCTTCATCCTAAGGGCCAAGAGTGTAGCTTCAGGAGACAATGGGAGACAGGTTTCTCCCTCCACTTTCCAGTGTAAGGAAGGAATATTCTGGAACTAAGAGTTGGAAGGAAAGGATCAATAGCAGATGACATCAGACAGTCAAATGGTGAGATTCAGTCCTGTGTTAAAATTCAGTGACTGCGTTAAAATTGGAAAATTTTATGTCATTGGAGTGAAGGTCAGCAAATTACAGCTTTCATGCCACATCTGGGTATTCACTGGTTTTTATATAGCCCATAAGTGAAGAACATTTTTTATATTTTTCAAAAGAATGCTGTTTGGAGACGTGTGAAAATCACAAGATTTGCAAAATGTGATGCCCATAAATAAAGTTTTATTAGAACACAGTCATGCCCAGTCTTCTTGCGTTGTGTGTGGCTGCTTCTGGGCCACAGTGCATTGTTGAGGACTAGTGACAGAGACTAGGGGACCTGCTGTGATAGTCAGAAGTCTGAGGTGGCCCCTAAGTTCCAGGCCTCTGGTGTACATAGCCTGTATGCTCCCTACCCCTTGGGAGGACTATTGCAGGGTGATGGATCTCGCTCCTCTGATTAGGTGGTTATGTTAGTGACAACAGTGAAGGAAATTTGCAGATGTAAAAAAGTCCTAAATCAGTGGATTTAACTTAATTAAAAGGACAGTTATGTTTAATGAACAAGATTGAATCAGATGAGTCCTTAAAAGGGACTGAGACCTGACCGAAGGAACAGATTTGAAACAGGAGAGACTAAATGGAGGGGGCCAGTTGGGCAGGGACTGAGGGTGGACTTTAGAGCTGAGGCTGGCCCCTGAATGACAGCCAGCAAGAGAATGAGGACCTCAATCCTACAGTACAGGAAATGAATTGTGTCCCAGACCCTGTAAGCTCGAGGGAGTACCTGAGATCCAGAAGGAGACCCTGAGAAGAGAATCCAACTCATTGGTGCCTACACTTTTGCCTTATAGAGGCAGGTTATTAGATAAACACCTGTTATCTCTACAGCAGCAGCTAAGTTTGTAGTAATCTGTTACATAGCGATGGAAAACTAATACACCACATTATAGACGAAGTTGTGCCCCCCATTCATTTGTTTTGATTTTTATTTTATTTTTTCTTTGAGACAGGATCTTATTCTGTCACCCAGGCTGGAGTGCAGTGACATCATCATAAGTCACAGCAACTTCAAACTCTTGGGTTTGAGTGATCTTCCTATGTCAGCCTTCTGTGTCACCGGGAGGATAGGCATCTACCACCACACCTGGTTAATTGTGTTGTTTTTTGTACATAGTGAGATGGGGGTCTCACTATGATGCCTAGGCTTGTCTTGAATTACTGGCCTCAAGCAATCCTCTTGCCTTAGCCTCCCAAAGTGCTGACATTATAGCCATGAGCCACCTTGCTTGGCCAAATAGTTGAAGCATTCTCTCCCTGTATTTAGAGATAAAGCCTATAAAAAGGTTAAATGAGGCCATAAGGGTGAGGCCTTAGTTCCTTAAAATGGGGAAGAAATACCAAAGAGCATTCTCTGTTTGCATATGCACACCCAGGAAAGTCCACATGAGGAGGACAGGGAGAAGGAGGCCCTCTGCAAGCCAGGAACGAAGCCTGGCCAGAAACTGACCCTGCACAACCTTGGTCTGGGACGGCTGACTGCCAGAACTACAAGGAAATCAATGTCTCCTACTTTAAGCCATCCAGTTTGTATTATTTTGTCATGGCAGCCAGGGCAGACTCATACAAACCACAAAGCTGAAAATGCTTTCTAACTAGCTCTGTAAAGAAACAATTGGATAATCTGTCAGTTAAAAATGATAAAAATAACTGAGCACATCCATCTTTCCTGTGCCTTTAACCATTTATTCCTGATGTATCCTCAGTCTATCTGAGTAGGTCACTGGTGTGAGCCCTCCACAGATCAGTAGTGAGTATATGGGGGCCAAGGTGCTCTCTTCCCTGCCTAAATTTGAGCCCCCAACTTCATTTTTTCCCTCCCAATCTACCCTTTTGACCACCAGAATTGCCAATTGGCAACTCGAGCCTTGGCAGTGACCAGGGGCAGGTTGGTTAATGCCATCTTATAGAGATGGGAGAAGAGCTTTGCAGCCACTTCTTCTTTCATCTGGTTTCTTTCCAGGTCAAGGTTACCCTTCCAGTTCATCACCATGGCAACCTCTTCTAATGGAGATGCACAGAGGCTGAGCTACCTGAGGTTCTCACAAGATTTGCTACTTGTGATTTGTGTGATCTTGGGCTATTTTTTTTTTTTAATCTTTCTATGCCTTAGTTTTATTATTCATAAAATGTAGGCTAATGGTCATGTCTGTCTTATTGCGTGATTGTGATACTAAATGAGTCACTATTGGGAAACACCAGAACAGTGCCTGGCGCTGAGCCTCAGCTGTTCTTATTGTCTTTCCGATCTAACTGGGATTTGTGAACACAAATGGCATTCTGCTCTGTCCCTTGCATTGTGATCACCTGGCCCTGCCAACCCTGCTCAGACCTGCTCACTGTTCACTCCCGAGCAGGCTCAGCTCCTGTTTCACCTGTTGCTAATACTCTCATTTCTCCCTATCACTTCTTGGCCTGTCCATGGCCTCGCCCCACTCTTCTCCCTTCCCCATGGCCGTAGTTCATCTTTAGACTTCCCTTCTCTCTCCAGATTCAGAGTCTCCATCTCTTCTGGGCCTTTCTGGCATCAGAGTAAATGCTTTTAGCAAGTCCAGCCTGGCCTCAGACACCTTGGTCCCTGCCCTGCTACTAGGCCTGCGCTGGGTTCACCCTGGCCCCTAAGAGAAGCTCACTGACAGTGGACGAGAGGCCCAGGCTGGCTCCCCTGCATGAGTTGAGGTGGACTTTTAATACATCCAGCCATTCCTTGAAAAATAAAGGTCAAACACACACTGTAGGCCAGATTCTGAGGAATGGGACCAGTGTGGCATGTCCCTATTTCCCTGGTGCTTTAAGACTTAGAGTTGGAGGGACACAGGCCTCTGGTTTCTGTCCCTGTCCCCAGGTCCCCAATGCTGAGGTCTCCTCCAAGCCCTTTAGGATGGATGCTGAGTGGCCTAACGGGACTTTCAGTACCAGCTGTGTGTGCCAGGGCAGGGGTGTTCTGCACATCCCAATCCATGGCAGATCACCGTGGCTTCTGGTCATATTTGTCACAATTATGAACTTTACTAGAAGTAGCATCAACATGGAGACCAACCAAAGGAACCCTTTTGTTTAATTTTTTTTAGTGTTTGGCCCAATTTTCTTTCTCCCCTTAGCTCCAAAGCTAGATATTAAAGACACAACTTTCTATTCTGGAAGCATCAAGATGAGGTCCGATTCTGTGAACACACAAAGAGTGTTTGAAACTGGGCAGGGTTGGGGTTAGTACTGCCCATCAAAGGGCTAACATCTTGACTCCAATGCTTCATGGGAATGAGTTTGATACCCATCTGTAAAATGGGTGCAGAGAAAATGACAGGGCCTGTGGTGAGGGTGGAGGATAACATACATAAGCCCTATACACATTCAGTTGTCAATAAAGGCAGGTGTTGCTATTATTATTGTATATGCTGTCACTCTTTTTCTTCAGTTCAGCAAATCCCTTAGGAGCTCTGATGACAGGTTTCTATCCATAAAAAGGAGAGAACAATATTTCTCTTTTAGAGCCGGGGTTGGCAAACTATAGCCCCTGGGCAAAATCTGACCTGTTATCTGTTGTTGTAAATAAAGTTTTATTGGAACACAGCCACAGACATTTCTTAGGTCTTGTCCATGGCTGCTTTTGTGCAATAGTGGCAGACTTGAGTAGTTGTGATAGAGCCTGTATAACTGCAAGGCTGAAAATATTTATTATCTTGTCGTTTCTAGGGTGGTGGCATTGGAGTTACCTATATTCATAGACATAGGGACATACATATACACATGCATAGCTCAAATTCAGTACTTGGCACATGGCAAAAACCCAGAAAATCTTTTAATTCCTCTACTAAAGTTAATTCTGCTCAAGAATACCCAGGATCATATCTGAGAAATGCAGAGGCAGACACATTTATATTTTTATTGAATTCTATTCCTCTCTCATTTTCAAAAGAAGAGCTCATGTTTTTTAAAAAAATTCTGATTGACACTATAAACTTTATTTATGCTTTAATGTATCCTAAAGTGTGTATCCTGCACTATTTTTACTTCCCTTACAGATGCTGATATACTATACATTACCAAACCCAAATGGATTTTCAAAATCCAATTTCCTTGCTACAGTTTTCCATTTCTCTGTTGACTTTTTATGTTTGATTCACATCAGAGCATCTGGGGCCACTGCCACATTGTGACCTCAACCTGCCTAGGGAAATAGCTCCTCCGCTCAGGTGAAGGATCCCTGGCCGGTGGCTGGCTGTCCCTGTCCTCCCCCAAGTATGTGGATCTTCACCAGAATAAGACATGTCCCCTAGCAGCTGAGCCTGGCTCACGGGGCGAGGGGAGGCTTATGAGGTTTTGTTTCTCTCCCCAAAATGATTGTTGTGAGTTTGGCATCAATTAAATGGGGCCACCTGCTTTTTCGATCTGAACAGGGTTAGCATCCAAATGAGTGTGTGTCTTTTGGGAAGCTCTCCAACCATGTGTCTCTCTTGAGTTCTGTCATGAACACCTGCAGCAATGGATGCCCGGGGTCTTCTTTTTTGTTTTTTTGTCGGTGTTATGGCCTATAGAAGAAATTACAACAACACAGATAGATGCAATTTTCGAAGGGACAAGAGGAGTTGCAGTGAGACTCAGCATCACTGGTTGGGGTGTTTTCTGCTCTGGATTCAGGGGTTGTTTGGCTTTCTTTTCTCTTCTCTCTTGGTGGCTATCAGTGGCCACAGCTCTGTGGCTGGTGCTTGGGATGGCAGTGTGGCTCTGCATCTCCATGACTCCCGAGAGTCCCCGTCTTTCTGAATCTCTGGAATCCTTAACTGTCACAACTAGAAGGTTCCCTGTAATCATTTGGAAAATGAAGGCTCGGAAGTGGGGAAGGGGTGTGAGCCAGAGAGGTTGGACTCAGCGGCAATGTCACATGCTGTCAGGGTGAACAGTCTTGGGCTCACAGACACTTTAGTTCTCAATCTGCAAGTGGAGAAGAAAATCCAAGGAGGATTGCTTAAAAAAATAAATACTTATTAGGTATAATTTCTCTCCTGAATAGTTCTTAAAACTTAGACCAACAGGGATCAGGTATACAGACTGCATTGGGCTGGGGCCCAGTGAGTTGCTTTTTCTGAATTGTGTGTTTGGGTGATGCTCAATATAAATTGAGAATGATTATGAGAAATAGTCTCATGAGAGTGCCCATGCTCCCCTTGTGTGGATGTTGTTTCATTATGGGATATATGGTTTCTGTTTTGAGCAGTTCTGCAGAGGAGTTCTTGGCTGATCTAAGTACCTAGGACAGTTGTTATTTTCCTGAGCAATTTGGCTTTGATTGTATGAACACAGAGTGTCCGATACCTGGCTAGTTTTTCCTTTTACTATAGGGTGTCAGAAGCTCAGCGCTAAATATGTAACCCCCCCTTTTAGCAGACAAATATGGGAAATTGCAGCATGGATTTGCATCTTGCTCCTTCTGTTCTGCTTTTCCTTCTTTTCCTCTTCTCCTGCCCTCAATTTGATTTTTGTCCTCTTGCTGTAAGGCCTGCTTCTGCATCTATCAGGCTGCTATGGCTGGGCCACTGATCAGATAGATGGCATCCTTCAAAATTTCCAGGGGTCCATGGAAATGTCGTGAATCGTGTTCACTGCTGGGATTCAGACATGAATGAGTGATAGACACTGCAGAACAGGAGGCTGTTTCCAGAAACTCTCCCATCAGAGGGACATTAAGGTCCTTATGAGTGATGACAAATCCTGACACAATGAGATACAACTGACATCAGGGCCTGAATATCCTGAAGAAATAGTGGCTCGAGATAGAATGAGAGGATGCTCTTAAATCCATTCTAAGTGAGCTCCTCTGCAGGGGAAAGAGAGAAGTGTGATTTGAAAATAAAAATTGGGTCATAGGGGTCCCAGGCCTGCTGCTGTGGGATCTTAGAAGGGAAAAACATTTGCTCACTGGCTGCAGAATGAAATGGCCACGATAGCTCAGCAGATGGGAACAGCAAGGTGGTCCAGGTAGTGGCTGTAGGTCCTTAGTCCTTAGAGGCCCAAGTCCTATCAGTGCTCAGCTCAGGAGTAGCCGAGCAGTCCACCATGACTGGGCAGAGACAGGGAGGTGGGGGACAGGCAACTGATCCAGTGAAGTGGGAGCAATTGTTAATGTGACCAGGCCTGGGATCTTCTCAAATCTTGTCTAGAAAATGGAAAAGAATTTGGTTAATTAAAGCATTAACTAAAATAAATGATTAACTTCTTCTTTGAGCATCAGCACTTCTGTACAAAAGAAGGTTTTGCTTCACTCCTTGGTGTCCTTCTCTTTCTTCCTACTCTCTGAAATTTGTCAGGGTAAGGATCACGTTCTTCAGTTCTGTGTCCTGCATAGAGCTCATACAAAAGACCTGTGTTAAATGTTTCTAGAGTAAGTGAAGGAATGGATTCAAATAGAGAGACCCAACCACCTCAGAAGCCCTTTGTCTGCCTGGCCCCCTCCCATTCTGTTAGAAGTGAAAGACTTTGTCCTTGGTTTAGGGGAAAGATTCTCTCTCTGGACTATTAGGAAGAGCTTGGACTCTGCAGTTAGGTTGCCATAGAGTTAATGTTATCTCTAACACTTCCCTTCTGTGTGGCCTGAGAGGGTCATAGCTCCTCACCGCTCAATTACCTTCAAGTTTAGAGCAAGGATAAAACTGACATGGTCATGAGGGTTAAGAGAAAGCTAATGAGATAGCATATGTAGTCTAGTGTATTGCTGGATCCGAGCAAATTCTCAAGAAAGCATGCTTCTATTTATTTATTTTTTTGAAACCACTATATTGAAGTATGACCTACTTCTTACATTAGCCAAGCTGTGCAAGGCTCTGCTGTGGTAACAAATAAGCCCTAAGATCTCAATGGTGTAAAAGAAGAAGCATTTGTATGTTGAAGGCTGATATTCCTGGTCAGGTGACTCTCTGGATGCCTCATCTGTGGTGAGTATCTCAGGGATCTAGACTTTTTTATTCCTTGGATGCCACTGTCTTCAACTATAGCTTTGGAGGTCCTCATGCCAGGGGAAGGTGAGAGGAAATGCTTGTAACAGTTTATTTTTACAGGCTAGTCCTGACAATGCTGGATATCACTTTGTTATACATTTCCAGATTTTGCCACACAGTCTTCCTTAGATGAAGGGTGGCTTGGAAACAGAGTGTTCTTGTGTGCTCAAGAAAAAGGGATGAAACCGTTTCCCATACACAGAGCCTTGTCTTGGCTACATGTTCCTCCTTCCATTTTCCTTGGTCCTGGAAGCTGATCTCAGTTTAGGATTCTGTCAGCTCTTCCCCAGAACACTTGAGATGCTGCAGGCTCCCCACGCACATGAATTGCATCACATTAGGATCTGTTGCCAATGGCGTCGACCTGATTCATTTGCTTCCCACGGGCTGGGCTCTAGCGAGGCACTGGCAATGTAGGGAAAGGAAGTTGGCCCCCTTGGAACAAATAGAACTGCTACCTACTCCTTTTGCTTTTGTTTTAATTTTAAATAGAGTGTGCTGTGCTTTCAAATCTGGAGGATTCACTCTGCTATTCTGGTCAGAGAAGGTTCAGAGAAGTGTTTTTGTGGAAGATCTTTTGGAATGTTTCAGATAGCCAATGTGGGGAGGAAGGGGGGGCTTACTAAGTAGAGGGGCAGGTGGAACTCAGGGCCTGGAAGGGCGGGTCCACTAACATGGGCTCACTATCCCTCGAGCCCAGCTTGGTCTGTGTCAAGCATCCGATTGGGAATTATTGGTTCAGTGCTCAGCACATAGTTGTTAAGCACCTACTATGTGCCAGGACAGTTCCCAGCAATTCCGGAGATTACCTTCTAATGGAAGCTGGTCGACTGTCTTCCTTCTTGCCTTTTGAGGATCTCCCTCCCCAGTATATCTGAGATGGTGTCTCCTCTGTCATCTGCTCCTAACTTTTCCTCTTGTCTCCTGTGACTTCCATCCTTGTCTATGGATCCTTAACAGTCCACACTGGTCATTGCCTTTTTTCCTCAGCACCAGTGAGGCTGTTGTCTATAGCCAGCTTTTGCTGAGGGGCCAGGTGTCGTGGGTGGCCACCGAGGGGTCTGGTGTTGTGGGTGGCCACCAAGGGACTGGGCATCATGGGTGGCCACTGAGGGGCCAGGCATTGTAGGTGGTCATTAAGCAGCTGAGTGTTGTGGGTGGCCACTGAGGGACTGAGTGTCGTGGGTGGTCACTGATGGGCCGGGCGTTGTGGGTGGCCATTGAGGAGCCAGGTTTTGTGGATGGCCACCTCAGCACAGAGCAGGGAGCTGTTTCCAATTCATGGTCAGAAATCTCCCCAGAGAACTCCAGCTTAGCCATCGTCTCATCTATTCCCACCTGCAGCCTCCCTAGCACACACTAAATGTGGACCTTTTCATTCACTTACTGTTTACTGTCCATCTCTCCCTGAATCATGACAGCATGCCTCTTCTGTAAATCGCTGGGTAGCCAGTACCTAATACTGCACCTGGTTTATAGTAAGTGTTTAATTAAATCATCGTCAAATAAGTAAATGAATAAATGAAAGGAAACACATGGTCCTTAACAGTGCAGAAACCACTTCCCATCCTAAGTCATTTTTCACCGGCTATCAGCTTCTGTAGGTCTTTGCTTTTCCTCGTGCTTCTTAGACCTTTCTCTCCGTCTCCCTTCCTTTCCTCTTTAGCTGTCCAATATATCAACCTCTGTTACTTTTTAGTGCAAAGAAATATAACACTCTTAACTCCTGCACTACCAGAATAAGTCCAGCCCTCCTTTACCCAGCCCAAGTCATTAGGGTGCTGTCTTAGCCTGTTCAGGTTACTATAAGAAAATTCCTTAGTTTGGGTAAGTTATAAACACCAGAAGTGTATTTACAGTTCTAAGGGCTGGGAAATCTAAGATTGAGGCATCCCCGGATTCCGTGTCTGGTGGGGGGACTGTTCCGCATAGACGGCTCCTTGTATGTGGTGGGGGATGTGAACAGGCTCCTCAGACCCTCTTTTATAAGGGCACGAATCTCATTCAAGGGGGCAGGGCCCCTTTGATCTGATTATCTCCCAAGGCTCCACTCTTTCTACCAGTGCACTGTAGATTAGGGTTTCGTGTATGAATTTGAGGGGTGACACGTGGCAGATGCTAAAGGCCAACTCTTCTGGGTTTCTACACACAGCAAGAGAGAAAAGTGGAGACAGTGTTGACATCACATGTTTTCTTCCATGGTGTTTTGACCAAATTCTGTACCGAATATGTCCAAAGAACTTTCAGTGCCGTTATCCAGAGCAAATCCCAGGTTTGGGTGCAGAGGAGGGATTGGTTCTTTGCAGCCGATAGAGATGGTTGTGTGATGGCACATGAAGCTATAGACACAGGCAGGGGATGGTCCCTGTGCTGTGGGCAGAGCTGTGCTGGGACATTGTCTCTGTCTGTCTGGACTGCTGTAATAGAACGCCACAACTGAGCCGCTTATCAACAACAGAAATTCCTCTCTCACAGTCCTGCAAACTGGGACGTATAAGATCGAGGCATTGGCAGATCGGGCGTCTTGTGGGACACAAGCCTTCTCCTTGTGTCCTCACATGTTTTCTGGTGTCTCTTGATGAGTCCTAATCTCGAGGACTTTGCCCTCATGTCCTAATCACGTCCCAAAGGCCCCACTTCCTAACACCATCACCTTGAAGGCTGCCAGTGGGGAAGGGATTGCAAACAGTCTATAGCAGATACGGTTCTGCGTGGGATGGGTTTAAATGAGGGGGTGGTGATGTCGTGAGATCTCTGAGCACCAAGGCAACAAGCACGGGACAGTGGAAAAGACCAGCTGGGGTGAGAAGTGGTTCTGCAGGAGAGCTCAGTGCATCGCTGCCTTTGTGTGCCGGGCAGGCCCTCCCGAGTGCCATTTCTCCCTCCCTGTGCCCTGAGGTGCTGGTTCCCTCCAGAGCCCTGTTCAGCCCTCCACCCTCTCCTCCCTTTTCTCCTCCAGAACATACCAGGCTCCTGTTTCTCTGGACAGACCCTTGCTTCCTAGTTGGAGCCTGCACTCTGTACCCCACGTCTCTCTTGGTGTCACTTTGAGGTGACTTATAGCCCGCGGCATCTGCTCAGTGAATCCTTGTCAGAATCGAATGGATATAACTTACTGTGGAACGGCGGGTGGCCTGACCTTTCAAGTTAAAGCGAGAGACTTTAAACAGGATCAACATTGATTTTATTATCTTCCAGGTGCACGACTGTCTAATTTCTCACCAGTTCACTTCTTAACTCCTTGAGAAATGATATTTCAGGCTGCTTTTGCAGGGAGGAAAGTGGGGGCATTGAGAACGTACTCTGTGCTGTTATTTCTTACTTGTGTTTGCATTTAGTTTTTATGCTATTTCTGTGAGGTAGGTGTTTACCTGTTCATGTTGTAGGTGAGGAAACTGGATACACAGGTGCTGAGCATCTGGCCTGAGCTCACCCAGCTTTGCAAAGATGATGTGTATCTAGTTTTGCCAGACTCTGAAGCTGGTGCTCTTTCTGCCGCCTCATGGCGTCTCTCTCTGTTGCAGGAAGCAATTATAGAGGCATGCCCCGGCATTCATTTCTCCTACTTAGAATGAGGCGTTCCTGTTTACTTTCTCAGGAAGGAAGATTAAAATCAATGTAACTAGCCTTATTAACTTTTTAAAATAGGGGGGCCCGCAGATGCCAGCGTCTTTCCCGAGAGCACCAAAGCAAATATAAAAATCCAATTTGCTCACACCCCCCTTTTAAAAAATCTTCTCCAGAGTTTAAAATTCAAAGCTGTAAATAAAGAGCCGAAGAGATGGGGGTAACGAACCAAGCCTCAGACTCGGGAATTTATTTACCCATATCTCTTTGTCTGCAGGTGGCTGTTCCTTTGAGGAGCATTACAGCAACTGCGGTTATAGCGTGGCCCTGGGGACCAATGGGTTCACCTGGGAGCAGATTAACACGTGGGAGAAACCCATGCTGGACCAGGCGGTGCCCACAGGTATGTGATCCGTCGTGTTTGGGGCCATGTTGGGGAAGAATATGCTTTCACTTGAACTACCTGATAGGGCAACAGGTAAATCTATAGGTGCTGAGTCCCCACACGCAGAGGTGTCCAAACCAAGGCTGAATGAATTCTTTAGGTTGTGGTAGGAAGCGCGTCTCCTGGACTCAAGGACCTTTAGGATATTTTTTGGCTTTGAGATGTTAAGATTTAGCTAGCTTCAGGGCATCACTAGGATTTGCTTGGGAGCGTGATGGTAGTGAGATTTTAGGAGGAAAGGCTTCTGAAGAATTTGAGGTCACTCTTTTTCTTCAAGGCTGCGTGGATGCAGGTTGTAGATATTTAAGGAGATTTCCACCGTCAGGATGGTAAGCCCTCACATCCTGAATACCAAGCTTATCCTTAACCAGTGGGGCTGAGGCCTGATGTAAATCTGTGATAGATGCATGAATGAGGCAGCTGGAGGAGATATACCTGCCGTATTTCAGGGGACATAGCTGAAGGAGGTATACTCAGGGAGGACACATTTAGAGTGGGGAATCCCTGGGTGAGGTGAACTTGGAGAGGCTTACCTGTTGACATGAGACAGGAAAAGTTCTGGCCCTGAAATGATTATCACCTCTGTGGCTAATATGATCCCGACTGCAGTTGTGAAGACCATTAGTTGCTGGAGAAGGGAAGCCGTGTTTTAGTTTTTCTTTGACCAAGGTTTCCCTCTAGCTCACACCTACCTTGGTTTTTACCCCACCCCATCCGCTGCCACGCTCCTCAGTCTCAGCTCGCTCTGGCTGTTGACCTTTGGCATTCTTCAGGTTGGCTGTGTGTTCTTGGCATTCTAGCCTCAAACACTCCCCAGCTTGGTGTGTGCTGGTAATTCCAATATTTAGACCTCTCTCTTAGACATCTCTGGGGAACGTAGACCTGCCCAGTACTGCCCAGCTGCCATGTCTCCTTGGCTACCTCTGGGACATGGGGTTTCTTAGGATACCACCGAACTGGAGGCAAAGACAAAGGTCAGAGATGTCCAGGGGAGGATTGTGGACTCACTGACTTGAGTTGGGCTCCAAGGTGGGAGGTGCTGGAGAGGTCTGGATAGTTACTATGCAGGGCATGGATTATATAATTTTCTCTTGAGGGTTGATATAAGGCATAATAGAGGTGGGCTGTGGTGCAAAATGGAGCATTTCAGAACCGCTAGGATCTTAGCTGGAGTGAGAGAAGTGAGCACAAGCAGCTGCACATGCCCCTAGGAGGGCAGTGTGTGTTGCCCAGTCATGTTGGTAACGGTGACATTACTCTCAAAGTGTTCTGGTTGGGATGATAGAATCACTCGAAGAGTCCAAGACATCTCTACTTAAACATATCAAATCCGCTCTATTCTGCATGGCCATCTTTGGATATTGGTCAGATAAATGCAGCTCTTCTAATGTGTGTATGGGCACGCGTGTGTACGTATATGTGTGTGTGTGTGTGCACATGGGCATGTATGTGTGCACATGGGCATGTGTGTGTATGTATATGTGTGTGTACGTATATGTGTGTGTGTGCACATGGGCATGTGTGTGTGCGTATATATGTGTGTGTGTGCATATATTTGTGTGTGTGCGCACATGGGTGTGTGTACGTATATGTGTGTGTGTGCACATGGGCATGTGTGTGTACGTATATATGTGTGTGCACATGGGTGTGTGTACGTATGTGTGTGTGTGCACATGGGCGTGTGTGTACGTATATTTGTGTTTGCGCACATGGGCATTTGTGTGTACGTATGTGTGTGTGCACATGGGTGTGTGTGTACGTATATTTGTGTGTGTGCGCACATGGGCATGTGTGTGTACGTATATGTGTGTGTGCACATGGGTGTGTGTATATGTATATATATGTGTGTGTGCACATGGGTGTATGTACGTTTATTTGTGTGTGTGCGCACATGGGCATGTGAGTGTACATATGTGTGTGTGCACATGGGTGTGTGTGTACGTATATATGTGTGTGTGCGCGCACATGCTCACATATGCTCTTTCTGCTCACTTTTAGCCCACCTGACACCCGGCAGGGTCTTGTAGGCTCTCCACATTCTACATCTGCAAAACATCTACATCTCTTGATTCCCCATTCCCCCTTCCTCACCTCCTCACCCTCCAGTGTTTCTTGTCTTGGAAGAGACCCCTTCTCTCACTGTGGCCCTGACTCAGTAGCCCTCTCGTTCCTCTCTCTCACCCCCTTTTTCAGTCAATCCCTTTTTCTGCCATTTTGCCTCTCTGTCTAAGTCCCTCCGTCTCTCCCACCGCTGCCTGGGTGCACACAACCCTTGGTTCTCTCCTGGGTAACTGGAAAACTTTCTAAAAGCTCCTTGACTGACTGTTGTGACTTCAATCCTTTCTGCAAACACAAGCCAGAGAGATTATTCTAGAAAATAAGCATGAGCACGTCACCACTTTCCCTCCTCGTCTGTACTTAGCTTCTTCTCTGGGCCCCTCTGAGGCTGCCCGTTGGTCTGAGAGGGAAGACCAAGGTTCTGCTGAGGCTGCCAAGGCCCCAGTGGTGGTACCTGCTACACCTCTGGGCTCTTCGTGTGCTCACGTTGCTCTGCTTCTGTCAGTGCCAGAATGTTCTGACTCTCTCCTGCACACGTGATTTTGGCGCTCTGCAGGGAGCCCTTCTGCCGCCCACTCGTCCATGCTTGCTCTTCATGTCTGGATGGGGTCTACTCTCTGTCACGCAGCAGGTGCATTTCCTCAGTAACACCCATCACAGCTGCTGTGATTCGTCCAGGGTATGTTTACCTCCCAGGAAGAAGGTCCCTGGGAACAGGGACCGTGCCAGTCTTGCTCTCAGACTATGTTTAGAGCCTCATGTGGTGAATTGTTCACAGTGTGTATTAAGTAGCATTTCATCGCATGGATGGGGGGGGGTAGATGGGCCAATAGTCTTTATCATGTGTGTGTATGTGTGTGTATTTTTGTTTGTTTGTTTTGTTTTACTTTTTTTTCTGACTTTTTTTCAGAGTCCCACTCTGTCACCCTGGGTAGAGTGCCAGGACATACAAGCTCATAGCAACTTCAAACCCTTGGGCTCCAGCAATCCTCCTGCCTCACCTTCCTGAGTAACTACGACTGTAGGCATATATGACCATGCCTGGCTAGTTTTTCTATTTTTGGTAGAGATGAGGCCTCACTCTTGCTCAGGCTGGTCTTCAACCCCTGCGCTCCATTGAGCCACCTGCCTTGGATTCCTAGACTGCTGGGATTACAGGCATGAGCCACTGTGCCTGTGTGCATGTGTGTTTTAAATGAAGGAATGAACGACAGACATTAAACTCCTTTGGTTCCTCTACCAACTGATCACATATTTTCATCTTTGCTACCATCCTTCCCATTTCACAGTACACAAAACCAAGGCTCCAAGATGCAGAGTGAAATTGCTGCTTCTCCCTGAACTACTCTCCCCCCACACCCAAGACACAACTTTTGCTTCTAATCTTAATTTTCTCAGCCCTCATTAGAGCAGAATGTCATTTCATAAATATTGGATCATGCTAATACAGTCTTCTGGGCTTTTCTAAATAGAAGCATTTGATAATGATCAGTGAAATTACTCTGTCATGATGTGCCTGTGGATTTCGGCGGCTCTGTGTGCTTCTTAGGCAGGGAGGCATGAAAGTGAATTTGGATTAGGCAAAACTGTTTGTTCTTCTCACCAGCAAAGGCTGAAACCTTATTTTTCCTTCTGTAAAGCCAGCGGCTCTCCCCTTCTAGGGCCCCTAGCCTGAGTCTCTGTTCAGTTGTTCCACAGCCCTTTTCTGATCCTTGCCCGTGTGACAAGCTCTGTGCTAGGCTTGGTCTGGGTGGACAAGTCCGTGTCATTGTGGTGTTTGACCCTTGCATGGCCTCCCTTGGCACATGGCATAAAGTCTGAATGCCTACAAGGTTCTGCATAATCCAGTCATCGGGCTCTTTTTCTTCTCTCTCAAAATGCTCCAGACATACTGGGAATTTTTGGTCTATTGGGAATGTTGGGAAGATTTTTCTCCTGCCTCAGGCCCTTCACACATGCTGTTACCTCTCACTAGCATTGTTTTCTCTGCTCTTCACTTGACCTGTGTTTCCAGGTCTCAGTTCATGGAACTCTTGCCTGGAGCATCTTCTCTTAACTGAATGTGGACTCCCTTGTTCCCTCTTGGGATAAGGCTCTTGTTTGCTTTCAGAGTCCTCATCGCAGACACTATCGGAGGTGTGAATACTCTGGCCTTGTTTCCCATCTGAGTGTCCCTGGAGCCTCTTAGTTTCCTCCTTCATTAACTTGGAATCCAGTGTGAGACTGAATGGAGGGGTGGAGGATGTCTGCCTGAGTGTGAACTGTCAGTGACCCAGTGTGAGACTGAATGGAGGGGTGGGGGATGTCTGCATGAGTGTGAACTGTCAGCAACCTAGTATGAGAGTGAATGGAGGGGTGGAAGATGTCTGTGTGAGTGTGAACTGTCAGGGTGAGAGTGAATGGAGGGGTGGAGGATGTCTGTGTGAGTGTGAACTGTCATCAACCCAGTGTGAGAGTGAATGGAGGGGTGGAAGATGTCTGTGTGAGTGTGAACTGTCAGGGTGAGAGTGAATGGAGGGGTGGAGGATGTCTGCCTGAGTGTGAACTGTCAGCAGCCCAGTGTGAGAGTGAATGGAGGGGTGGAGGATGTCTGTGTGAGTGTGAACTGTCAGTGACCCAGCGTGAGAGTGAATGGAGGGGTGGAGGATGTCTGTGTGAGTGTGAACTGTCAGTGACCCAGCGTGGGAGTGAATGGAGGGGTGAGGGATGTCTGCATGAGTGTCAACTGTCAGCACAGCTTAGGGCTGCCCATGTTGGTTTTTCCTAACATTTTCTGGTTCTTACAATCTCTCGGGCTGTAAGTCTAGCCCCTGCCCTGCCTTCAAGCTGGCTGATTCCCAGATGCTGCTTTATAAAGGAACACTGCCCAGCAGGTAGTCTGCTGGGGGTCCTGACAGCCAGAGGGGCTTTTCAATACCCACAATACTTGGTTGCCCTGAGAGCACAGGCTCAGCTCTGAGAATTGAACGCTGCACAACCTCTGTCAGACTGTTTTCCTCATCCCTCTCCATGCAGAAAGCTCTCAGCCTGCCTGGCATTCTAGGCTTCAGGCAGGGTTTCCCCACCTTATCCTTACTGGGGCTGTTCCAGAGAAGGAGGGGTTGCTATACCCACAGACCCTCTCTCTGGGCCTCTGTTCTGTCCACGGAACTGACAGCAGCTCCCCCAGTTCCTAGCCCTGCCTTCCCCCTTCTTGGTGTGGGTTTCAACAGGGCAACTTTGAGGTGCAGCTCAGGGCCTGGCAGGGGGACTTTGGGGGCTGAAGGAAGACGCACATGTTGTGGGTATCCTTTTGAAAGGGCTGAAGCCGCGGGTAATGGAGCTCGAGTGTATTCTTTCAATTTCCTTCCTCTTAACCCTTGTAGGACTTTCCTTTAAACATCAGGAATGATCTAGGGTTGACTCTGAGGCTACAATCTGAGGAGCATGAGAAATGCTGCCCCTGTTTCTCTTGAATCTGACCCTGAGCTCCTAGGGAGTCAAGACATTAAATTATAGGCATTACTGAGGTCCCCCTCCCATGGGGCCTTGTGAATGTCCGCGGGACTAGAGCAGGCCGTTGGTTCCTCTGGGAAGCCCATTGTTGCATTTCCTGAGGTCCCTCCCTCTTCCTCTGGGTTTGCTGCTCTTTCCCAGGCTGGGAGCCCAGGGCCACCATGCCACATCCCTTCTGGGGCCTGCTCCTTCCTCAGGCACTGCCACTGAGCAGTGTGGCACCAGCAGGGCCATCCTACCCCTGTCCCAGGAGCTCTCAGCCCAACCCTGAGCATTTCCCGTTTCAAGCTTAGACTTTACAAAAACAAAGGAGGAAAGAAGAGAGCCACGACTTCAAGCAGTGTCTTCTCTCTGTCCTGCACGCATGTCTAGAGCAGGGAAATGCCAAGAGTCTTGTGAGTTTCCTGATAATGAACAGCAGCTGGGAGAATGCACACATAGACTGGATGGTATCAACCAGGTGGCACAGCCTCCGGAACAGAGCTGGGGTCTTCTTTCACACCACGGGGACTTGGTGCTGGCTTCCTGCCTTGCTCTAACTACTCATGTTTCTAGAGAGAGGGTTGTGGTTTTCCCTTATAGGTTGAATGGTGTCCCCTCCAAAAGATAAATTGAAGTCCTAACTGCTAATACCAGCGAATGTGATCTTAGCTGGAAATCAATCAGGTATTTGTACATGTAATCAAATTAAGAAGAGGTCACACTGGCCATACTGGACTCTAACCCAATATGACTAGTGGAGGCAAAGAGACACCCAGGGACACAGGGAAGGAGGCCGCGTGAAGGTGGAGGCAGAGACTGGAGCGAAGCGAAGCCCAGCTGCAAGTCAAGGATAGTCATGGATGCAGAAGTTAGGGTAGTCAGGGAAGGGGTCTTCTCTAAAGCCTTTGGGGTAAACATGGCCCTGTTAGCACCATGCCACATCATGGCTCTGTTCTCTTAATCATCCAGCTTGCGATGTAATTGTGAACAGCAGCTCTAGGAAGCTAAAACCAGGTCACATCAGTGCCCCGACCCAGTATGTTTTCCATATGAGAATTGACACAAGAGTGCCATAAGTAGAAGGACCTTTGCTTTCCTCCGAGGGTTCTGCCACCTCCTGAATATCCACTGTACCCAAGAATTGGGGTGGGTGCTTTCCCATAGGACATCTCATCTACTGTGCCACCATCCCATGAGTTCAGAGATACTGTCACCTCTTTATTTTTAGAAAACTGAGTCCTGGAGAAGTAAAGTGACTTGTCCAAGGTCATGTGAGTTTTAGGTGGCAGAGGAGCCAGGCTTAAATTCCTGGCTGGGGAAATATTAATATATATCACACACGTGGTGCTGTCATCAACTAAGCATCTTTTAAAACTATGTCCATTTGCAGTCATGATTTATAATGGCAAAGGCAATGTGTGTTCATCACAGAGAATATTCATCATAGAGATGGCTATAAAGAATAAAGTGAGAGTCATATGTTCGCACAAACGCACATCAACATCTATTTTTCTATTTAATGCTATTTTTCAGCATTTTCCCAGGTCATGAAAAATTCCTCAAAAGCATGTTTTCTAAAGGCTTCACAGTTTCCTGTTGCAATGACCATCCCACCATTTATTTAACCACCCTGTATTGTTGCCTATTTAAGTTCCTCCCAGCTACTCACCCCTAAACCACATTGCAGTAAGTGTTCTTGTAACCACATCTCTGCTCATCTTCAACAGGAGTTCTCAAATTTGAATTCATTTGTATAAATTTCTGTATTCCCTTATGTACCCCAGATGGAATTATTGTATATTATCTTTGAGATCTGGAGGAAGAATATCATTACATGTCAAACACATAATCCTGGAAATTTGCCCTGGGACTGATGGTTGGGAAGATGCCTTGAAGTGCGTAGCACAAGTCAGGAAGTGGTGATGGCCCCCTGATTGCACCCCATTTTAGCTCTTAGCTTAGGTAAAGGTTGGGGGCTTTCTACGCTTTAGCAGGAATTGTGTTTGAAATGTTAATGAGAACAGTCCACGCACTGGCCAGGAAAAGTGAACACATGGACATCAGCTGTCAAAAGCAGGGTGGGCTTTCCTGGTCTTATTGGATGAATTGCAAGGCTGGCCATGGGTTGTGTACTGATATTTCTATCTTCTGGTCTTATAGGCGGGGACAATATTTTATTTTGAGCTCTAACCACAGTGCCAGGACTTAATAGATAGCTATAAATGTTTGCCCAATGAACTGCTCTTATTAATAATTGAAATTTCTCATGATATAACCCCAGGATCTATCTCTAGATAGCCTTGGTTTCCTCTTCTCCCATATCCTCTTCCCTTCCCCTTCTTTGTAATCACAAGAGTTCTTCATGTTCATTTGGGAGACGCCAAGCTCCAGTCCTATTCTTTGGTTTTGGGGGACTCTTGGTGGAACGTGGCACCTGCTGCACATGGGCTAAGTCCAGGTGGGCTGGACTTAGTCAGCTGGACTGGGGAAGATGAGGCAGAAGCCAGAGACTTGTGAATTGTGGTGTCTGGTGGTAGGGCTGGTTTACCCCTAAAAGGTGTTGCTGGAATTCTGCTTGGTGGTCTGTTAGAACGGCCTTCTTTCAGCTTGCTTTTCAAGTCTGATCCTCCAGGTTCCTGTCCATAAAGAGTTTCTCAATGTTATTCCAGCACATGCCTGTTTTTGAGAAAGACCTGGTTGATGTCTCTTGTTTCTGTCACAAACTCTGAAGGCCACAGCGTCATGCCTTATACTCACTGACTCCTTAGGTAGGGCACACCTCCTTCTCCCCTTCCTACATCACCACCCTGTACCGATGCCCCCTCCTTCAGGAGGCCCTCCCTGACTTTCCTCCCAGCATTCACCTTCCTTCCATGAGATTTGAGTTCCATGTTGCTGAGTTTACCCCACACCGTCTCTGATTCTCCACGAAGGCTGAGACGCTCTGGGGCATGGGCTGCCTCTCATTGCTGAATTCCTTATGCCCTGCCTGGGCCCCGAAGTGAGGAAGGTGGCCAAAACGTAGACTAAATTCTTATTGGGGTTAGCGGTGTTGGGAAAGTCAGAAGAAAATGATTTCAAGAAAGCCCTGGAGAGGCTCCTGCTTTTTTGGCATTTTCACGGCACCTGTGGCATTTGTAGTTTTTGTATCTTGACAACTCTCGGTTTGAGGTGGCTGTGGTCAGAGGGAACCACTGGGTCCTAGGCCCTGGCTGTCTTGGTTCTTCTGCTTGGAGTTGATTCTAGGATCCTTGGGGCAAGTAAAAGTTCATGAGGGATTACTCCTTCCCTCTGAGGCCTGACATACTCTCACAAAAGTGTGGAGCTGCTCATGAACTGTGAGGCTCTCCCTGGGACAAATGGGATGCATTCCCACCTGACCCACTGTTCGTTTAAGGGTTACATTACTATGACCTGGAATGACAGGCCTTTTAAGTATTTTTAATCACTTGTGATATTCTTTTTTTTGAGGCAGAGTTTCACTATGCTGCCCTTGGTAGAATGCTATGGTGTCACAGCTCACAGCAACCTCAAAATCTTGGGCTTAAATGATTCTCTTGCCTTAACTTCCCAAGTAGCTGGGACTACAGGCACCTGTCACAACACCCAGCTATTTAATTTATTTTTTGTTGTCGTTGTTTGGCAGGCCCAGGCTGAGTTCAAACCTGCCAGCCTTGATGCATGTGGCCGGTGCTGTAGACGCTGAGCTACAGGTGCTGAGCCCGCTTGCAATATTCTTATAGATTCATTTAAAACTATAAACTCTTATGTTCCCGTCTAACTGCTATTGAGTCAATACATTTTTATCTCCTTTAATCATAAAATGTTACATATTCATTCATGAAAATAATTTTTATACATATGTTACCTCTCTCCGCCCCCATTTCAGTTCAACTAAATACCACTATTAACATACTGATGTGTAGTGAAAGAAAATGAGAGAGAGGGAAAGAGAAAGAGAAGGAGGGAAGAAAAGGAAGGAGGAGGAGGATGAGAGGGGAGAGAGACAAAGAAAGAATATATGTAAGTGATGGTAGTGACAGAGAAGTGATATTTGTGCAGTGCTTATTGTCTGATAGGTATTAGCCTAAGCATTTTAAAACTAGTAATTTGTTTAAGCCTCACAACAGTCTCTCATGTATGTAGATATCATCGTCTGCATTTTACAAGCTAAGAAAAGTCAGGCACAGAAAGCTTCACAGATTTGCCCAAGGTCATAGTGAGTATGTGGCTGAGCCAAAACTTGCCTTCAGGAAATCTGGGCCCAACTGGTGCTGTCAACAGCTTCACAGAAGCATCTCCTAAGACCGCAGGTAGTGAACAGGGTCAAGGTTCTGAGTGGTTTGATCACGGATCTCTTTTCATACCCCTTAACTCAGGTCTGGTTTTCAACTTCCAAGCCCACGTGGTGTTCTTTTGGATCCGTGTACCATGGTTTATTTAACTAACACCGAGAAATGGCAGAGGGAGAAGAGAAAGGAAAAACCAGAACACATCCCATGTGCCCAAATAATAGACAAGATCTTTCCCTCTGAACAGCTCTCAGAAAAGTTCTTACGAAGGGTCTTCTATGGTGGGATGGTTTCTCAAGTACGTAGAGCTGTAAAATTAATTGAGGAAACTACATTAGCCCACAGTGACCCCAATCACTGCTAGTTTGGGCTGTTTACAGAGATCACAGAATTGGTAGGAAGAAAAAGCAAGGAGATTTAACGTGGGTTTAGTAATTATTCTGCAGGATATGACCAAATAATTGCGAGTGTTATGCTTGTTATGAAGTGTCCTAAAAATGGCTTTGAAAAGCAAGAGGACCTTTGGGGAGATCATAATACACAACTGCCAGAGAAAAGAGTAAAGATGTCTGTCCTAATGTCTACATGGATGTGTCCTGGACACTCACTTTTCTATGACAGCATACCTGGATTCAAAAAATACTGTATTCAAAATGGTGGGATTGGAAGGAAATGTGTTGCAGACTGGTGTCATTCAACTTGAAATGCGGTTCTTCTGAAACAGACTCTGATGCCTTTGAAGACTTTGAATAAAGGAGTTTTGTAGTCTGGAAATGAACAAGTTAGTTTTGTAACATAACACATGTCTACCACTTACTGGGCAGTATTCTAAGGGCTTTACATGTTTTTAACTCATTTAATGCTTCAACAACGCTGTGCGCTGGACATTATCATTACCCTCTTTTGCAGATGTAGAAAACTGAGGCCCAGAATGTTAAATCCGTTGCTCAAAAATTAGTAGTCAATGGAGGAGCTGAGATTTGAATCCAGTCTCCAGACTCTCTTCCCAGAATCACTACCTATTTTTGAACCTATGTATTATTTTCTGAAACATGTGGTTTCAAATATGTATGTGTACTAACATCATACATTGGATACTTTAAGTAGACATTTGGCTAATTCATTCATTCATTTATACACCTAGATTTGACATAGTATTAAAGTTGTCTTTTTTGTGGGGTCCTCTCCTGAGAATGTGGAAGGAGTGTTTACTTTTTTAATCAGTGAGGCTGCTACTGTCAGTTTGTCAAACTGAGTCCACTGGCGTCCGGCTGACTTAATGAGCCCCCATGTTGTTCAGAGGAAATTCTTTTAGAAGGAAGCATCTCAAGAGCAGTCATGCATCAGAGGCACACTTAGGACCACAAAGACTTCCTTTGGGATTCCTCAGTTTCCTGCTGTTTCAACATCAGCCATTCCTGGGAGCCCAACAGGAAGACATCCTGATCTCAGGGATGCTGAGAAACAATTTCACAAACTGTTCAACTGATTGGGGGGCCCCTCCAGGGGGGCTAGAGCCCTTCCAAATGAACACTTTGTTCCTGAACATGTGGCTTGTCTTTTCTTTAATGAGGAGATAGGTTTGTTTTTTTTTTTAAAAAGCTTTGAATGCTATAATAATTTGAATTATAATTATGCACTCTGAGAGATTTGGTAAGAAAATTGTTTGGCATAAATTTAGTGGTTTCACCTCATTTAGTGAAAATAAAATGGTTTTTATGTCACCATAAGAGATTCTGACAATCTGAAAAATCTAATAGTCCATTATAGTTCCATCTGGAGATACCCTAGATGTGTAATGTCCAGTCTGGTGGCCGCTAAGCACTGAAATTTGCCCCGTGCTGTAAGAGTGAAATACATGCCTGATTTCAAAGACTTGGTACGAGTAAAAGAATGTATGGCATCTCATTAATAATGTTTTTGATGATTATGAATTGAAATGATTATATTTTAGATATAGTGGTGGTTATATATAATCAATTATTAAAAATTAATTTCTTTTTACTCTTTTAAATGTGGCTACTAGAAATTGAAAATGACACATGTGGCCCACATTTTATGTCTGTTGCCCAGTGCTGTCCTAGATGATCACATTTTTACTGCTCCAGTTGTCCTCCTACCAGGAGGGATGTCTCCCATTCATAGCAGCAGCAGCCAGCATTTATGAAGCACTTGCTGAGTGTCAGGTGCTTTAAATATCTTGTCTCCTTGGTGGTTCATAGTAGCCCTTTGTAGCACAAGCACCATTGTGGTCCCCATTTTACAGATGGGAAAATTGAGGCACGAAGAGGTTAAGCAACTTGCCCTTGGCCACAGAGGTGGCAAGTGGCAAACAGGGGATTTGAACCAAAGCAGCTCATACTGATGTCTTCCAGGTGTCCATATTTTTTGGCACATGGACACGACTTCTGTCTCTGCCTTGCTGTGCTGACTGGAACCTCTGGGCCTCAGTTTCCCTGCCAGGGATTGGAGCAGTCCTCAGGCCCCTCTAGCTCTTTCTGGGGGGTTCTGTGTGGGCTGTGGGACCGCAGCAGGGCTGGGTGTAGGTGCTGTCTCCATTGGCGGCCCTCTTGGTTAGCCTGGCCCCCTATCACATGGCTCAGGAAACATCCCCCAGTGTGGGTCCCACCTCTGCCACTAACCTGAGGCTTTGAGCTGCTTCTTCCTGTGCTTCCCCCATCTGCTTCTGTGAAACTCATCTAAAAGGCAGGAGGTCTAGATTCTGTCCTGGCTCTGCTGTTAACTCGGTCTGTGACCTTGTCCCATGCGCCACCCCCCTCTGGGCCTTCTTTGACATTATATATAAAATCAGCAGTCAATCTCTTCTGATTCTAGTGTTCTTTGATTAGCAATTTATAAATCAAGAAAAGGAAGCAGTTTTTAAAATATAGGAATAAAGACATTAACACATAAAACACACCAAGAGGAGGCACTTTTAAAATATAGGAATCAAGATCCGTGAAGAGTCCTGTGGTCTTAGCGCCTCCATCTGTCTGTCTGTCAGACTTGGCAGCTGCTTCGGATTCCTCGATGGAGGAATTTGTCTTCGTGAGTGCTAGAGATGGGGCACCTGAGGGACAATCTATCCCTGGAGCTCAGGCTGGCACAGGAAGATAAATCTCACAGTCATATTAAGGCGCTTACCCTGTTCTCAGGCATACCCCACAGAGCCGCAGAGATCTCCCACACGGCCCGTTAATATCACGGGTACATCTTTGGAATTTATTTTCCCAGGACTGCTGATCAGGGAGACATCTGGTCATTGAGAGCGATGGCTCCTTTTTTCTAAAAAGACCTCCCACTTCTCCCCTCTGCATCCACCCAGTTTGGATCCTGTGTTCACACAGTCACACTTTATATTTGGAAAGCAATAGTTACTTCAGCTAAAGTTTTTAAACTTTCTTTAAATCTGCCAGTATGTTTTTTTGTTTTCCTTTTTTGAAACAAGAGTCTTGCTCTGTTGCCCCAGCGAGAGTGCAATGCAACCTCAAACGCCAGGGCTCAAGCCATTCTCGTCTTAACCCCCAAGTAGATAGGACTGCAGGTGTGTGCCAGTAAGCTGGGCTATTTTTTCCTATTTTTGGTAGAGACAGGGTCTTGTTCTTGCTCAGGCTGGTCTTGAACTCCTGAGCTCAAGTGATCTTCCCTTCTCAGTCTCCCAGAGTGCTAGGATTATAGGCATGAGCCATGTCAATATCTTTTTTTTTTTATATTCTCCTTTTAAAATCTCGGGATATTAGGGGAGATACAATTTTTGTTTACAAACATTATTTGAGATTGAGTCAAAGTTATAAGCGTGTCCTTCACCCAGATAGCATGCACTGTACCTGGTAGGCATGAATAATCCAGCCCCCCTTCCGCCCACCCTGATTTTCATTACCATTATCTTTTAAAATTGCTTCCTTTCCTAAGTGTTGTGCCGGGGGATTTTTGATCCGATTTGCCTTTTAGGATGACCAGTTATTGGCCAGTGTGGAAGGCAGCTTGGAGTACAGTCTGTGGTGGGAAGGAGGCTGTTGCAGTGGATTGGGGGGAGCTGATCGGATCCACAGTGGGGGACATTAGCTGTTAGGACACAGAGGAGGGAAAGCAGCCTGGGGACATTGGCAGGCTCCACAGGACTTGGAAGAAGAGATGAACAGACACTGGGTTTGGATTTCTAGTTAGGCCTTGATTTTGGAAGTTGTGTGACTCTGGGCAAGTTACACAGGTTACCTTTCCTCATCTGTGTATTACACACGTACAATGGAGGCGTGCTGGAAATGGCTGGGATGTGCGTGCAGAGCTTCAGAATACTGCTCGCCAAGCAGGCAACAGTGTTCCCGGAGTGTGGACGCTCACCAGACCCTGGGTCTCAGTGAGCAGGAGGACAGAGGCCTGAAGCCGACTCACCTGGGATGCTTTCAAAAAGCAGGTTCCTGGGCCCCTCCGCACGTGTGGCACTGGAATGGGGCCAGGAAACAGCAGGTGATTTTAGTGTACGTTGGACCTGAGAACCTCTGGGTCTTTGGAAAGCTAGAAAGGGGTCAACGCTGGGGTCAGTGTTCACCAGGAAAGGGAGACAAGCAGAGAGGGGAAAGTGGAACTCTGGAAGTTCCCGCACCCTGGGGTGTGGGCAGACGACTAGGAGCTTAAGGAGGAGGTGAAGGAGCATTGTGAGAGAAAGGTGGGAGCAAGCCTGTGAAAGCCCTCCCCTCCCCTCCCCTTCCCTCCCCTCCCCTCCCCTCTCCTCCCCTCCATTCCCCTCCCCTCCCCTTCCCTCTCTTCCCTTCCTCCCCTACTCTCCCCTCCCCTCCCCCCTTCCGTTCCACTGCAGACACACCTGCTGGGGGGGCTCCATTGCCTGCATCCCTGCAGCCCTCTCCTCTGCCTGCTTTGCGTGGCCATCCTCTGGGCCTCCCTCCTTCACTCTTGCCTTTGCTTTGGGGAGCCCCACCTCAGAATTCCCTTGTGCTCCCAGATGCTGCCCCACAAGAGAGCTCAAGGCAGAGGCGCGCCCTGTAACTCGGGTTTTGCACCCTCTGCCTCAGCATAAGCTCCGTCAGAGCGGGGAGCAGCTTCTCCACTCACAGCTCTGGGTCCTCAGCTCCTAGAACTGGCTGCGGCACCTGCATGCCTTTGGAGAATGCCAAGTGAGTTACGGGGATGTGCGAAGTGTTAAGCTACTTAGAAAGGGGTTTAAAGGCAGGGAATATCTGAGATGTCTGGAGCACCGTGCTTAGGGGGTCGCAGGAGTCTGGGTGCCTGGCTCTGCTGTATGTGCTGTGGATCTGCTGGGTGGCCTGGAGCGGGTGGCTTAGTCTCTCATGCACGCAGCAAAATGCCCTGCTGGATAATACTCCCAGTGTTCTGGCTCCAGGAGCACACAGGTTCTGCGATGCAGTCCTGCCATGGCACAGGTGTTCATTGCTTCAACCAGGGGTCACGGGGAAAGACTTCACAACCTAGGATCTAGGAAAGCCTTGAGTGCACGTGGGAGTCAGGGGCTGGCGGGGCCTGATGGGCCAGAGAACCATCCCGAGGGTGGTTCTAACCTTTGGAAAATAAATCTCATTTTCCTTTTCTGGGTGGTAGCAATAATTAGAAGAGAGACTGCATTTAACACCCATGCTGAATGAATTAATTATCTAATTTTGACCATTTCAAGCAAAATGTCAGCTTAACAAGCTTGATTTCTAGATGTTAGGCTAAGTTTTTAGACTTTGCAATATGGAAAATAATAATATGGAAAGGTTATTTGCCCCCAGTGAAAGACCACTTTCCTGCACTTGAAAAAAAAACTTCAATAACCTTTGTCCTTGATTCCCTGTTCCGCTGACACCCAGAAAGGATAGCAGAAGCATACACTGGTAAAGGATAGCAGGGGCTTATGCTGGTTCAAGGTTCCTGGACACTGCAGCAGGAAGGGTTGTGGGGAAGATCTTGAGCAAAGCTGTTAAGTTTGCCTGTGTCTTAGGTTTTTATTTAACCCATAAAATGAAGGTGATGTCATTAGAATGCTGTGAACTGTGATGCCACGGCACTTTACTAAGGGCAA
The DNA here is from genome assembly GCA_963573935.1 of Arctocebus calabarensis. Lineage (NCBI taxonomy): Eukaryota > Metazoa > Chordata > Mammalia > Primates > Lorisidae > Arctocebus > Arctocebus calabarensis. The sequence goes on along the minus strand of CAUYON010205895.1, from coordinate 16,444 downwards.
CAAAGTGAGACTCTGTCTCAAAAAAAAGAAAAGATGCTATATCACTAGATGGTGGCTGTGGGCTGTGGCATTGATCACCCTGATTCTTTGAGGTCCTTAGACCCCTTTTGCTGAGTGGCTATTCGAGGTCCCTTGTCCTATATGTCTACTGAGGCTCAGCTACAGGCCCTAGTGGGCCAGACCTGGTCATTTTAGCCCTGGCCTGGGGTGCGAGAACCCGTACGAAGGGTCTCTTTGCCACTGTCAGAGTGGAGAGAGAAAAGCCAGACTCTGACTGGGAGAGGGGGGCCCTGAGTCTGCAGAGAAAGGGCAGGAATCGGGATGAAGGGTCACCCAGCCTAGAGCCTTCTGGGCAGGGACTTCTGAACACCTGTCACCTCCTGCACCTTCAGACTCTACAGGGGGTCCTGTAGAATCTGCTAGAGCTCACGCTTTGCCAGAGCTGAGCTTTTCCCTGCCTTGGAGAGAGTCAGAGAGAGGTTGGGCTAGACCCTACAGTCCCATCCAGAATAAAGAGGTCCCGCCATGCCATAGCAATAAGCTGGGATTGAGATCTGCAGTTTAACATGATTCGCCTGCTTCTCTCAGATCTGATAGGGCAAGACCAGCTTTTCGTGTTTCTATGTTTCATAGACTTATATGTCAGAACCAGGGGCAGGGAATAAGGTGAAGGGGTGGAAGTTACTTCACTCTAAAACTTTGGAAGAGGCGATGAGGATCTCTCTACCACCGACACACCTACCACCTTAATCTTAGGAAATGAGTTTAACAAATCGCCTGTGAGTTTTTAGGGCTGGATCCTGTTGACCAATTACAAACTGCTTATGAATTCATGAGCATTTGTGATCTAAAGTCTGAATATCACCATGGACTTGGCCTCTGCTTCCAAGAGGAAAAAACATCTGCACAAAGCGATCTCCAATCAGAAGCCTAAACCGTGCCCCCCACTTTCAATTCTAGATAGCCACAGGTAGAGGGGCCCCTGGATGGCCCCTCCAGGATGGATGTGGAGTCCTGTCCTGAGGCTCTCCTGGGAGTCGGCATCCTGCAGCGTAGATGCAAGGAAGCCGTCTCCTTGGTGGTCCCAGCTGCCGTGGGTACTTCTGGTGTACACAGTGCTAAGATCATGTCCACTTCTTTTCCATTGATGTAATTACAAGAGCACATGCTTTGCCAGAGCTCAAATGCTACTATGTGGCATCAGTGGCAAGGCACAGGGCTTCCTATCACATGCATCCAGGTTTGGGCCCCAGTTCTACTGTTCACTGGCCTATCACCACGCATGACTGAGGACCTCTCTGAACCTTAGTCACTTTTTCTTTGAGATGGGAATGGGGGGTACATGTCTGCCTCACCCCATTACAACTAGAAGCAGTCAAGATAGTGGATGTGAACATGGTTTGACTACTGAGAATCTCTACGTGGGTTAGTTATTGCTACTATTATTGTGACCTTGGGCAAATGGGCCCAAGCTTCCTATTGCAAATGAATGTAGTTCTCTCAACTAAAAAGACCACCCCTGCTTATCCACCCAGCCCCTCGGAGGGCGGATTAGAACTGTTGTGGCTGTAAACCCAGCCGATATGGGCTGTAATATAGTAAATTATCACTTGTTTTGCAGTCTTGACGAGAGAAATAAATGCAATTACACTCATGAATGTTGAAAAATGAAGCAAAGCAATGCAGATCGGCACATTCGAGGTGCTTTTCCAAATGAAAAGCTGTGTACAATGAATGCTAATGGGCTCCCTCCCTCCCACGCTCTGGCATATGGTGCGAGGGGCTCTTTCTGAATTAAGGGCACAGCTTTGCCAGGCGCTTCAGCCGTGGGAGAGGCAGCCCTGACTAGCCTCTGTGGTAGGAGCCTCAGCCCCAACTTCCTCTTTTGGCCGAGGACCCACAATAGGCCTAGTTTCCTGTAGCAGGTACCTGAATGGTGATATTGTCAATGCTTCTCTGCTGCAGGAACCCACTATCTCTTCTGCAGTTCTTCTGTCATTCTGCATAGCAGGTGTTCACGGAGACCCTACTGTGTGCCAGGCATGGTGTTGGGAATAGTAGAGATGAATCTCACGTGTCCTGCCCCTCCCGTCCAAAGGAGGCCTTGTCAGCCTGATGGGTACCATCCAGCCTTGTGCTGTCCAGTACAGTGCCCACCAGTGCTTGAAATGTGGCCAGCCCAAATCGAGATGTGCTCTAAGTGTCAAATACACATCAGATCTTGAAGATTTAGTCCGAAGATCGTGTAAAATAGCTTATTAATTTTTATATTGGTTCAATGTTGAAAACATCGTAATTTAGATATATTGGATTAAGTAAAAAACTTTAAAATTAATTCTCACCTATTTTTATGTTTTGAGGTATGGCTGGTAGAAATGTTAATACTAGAAGTGTGGCTTGTGCTCTAGTCCTCTTGTCAGTCCTTAACCACACCAGGCTCTTTGCTTCCTTAGAGCTTTTCACTTGCTAAAGCTTCTTTCCCCAATTCGTTCCCAACTTAAATGTCACCTTCTGTGAGAAATATTCTCTGACCATCCTTTTTGAATGTATATCTCCTGTTTTTTTTTTTTTTTTAAATTAAGACATTCTTTCTTTCCAGTCCCTATCATGATATGGAATTATTTTAATTATGTATGTATTCATGTATCTGTTTTCTCCCCAAAGAACATAAGGGCAGAAGGTCTGTCTGTTTTTGTTATTTTTTAAATTCTAAATCTAAGTGTCTGTCACAGCAACTATATATCTATCACACAGTAGGTACTCAATTTTTTTCTTAAATGAAAACATGAATGAGTCAATGTCACATGAATGTTACAAAGGAGAAGACTCTTTTGATTCTTTTGAGATGTTGAAAGGCATTTGAAAATATGTAATGGCGGCTCCTAATTTATCAATTAGTTAACGAAAATGTGGGTGAGAAGCATATGACAAATGAAGAATTTAAATGGAGTCAGGCCCACAAGACAAGATGGAGTTAGCACCAGTGCCTCTAGCAGGGCCAGTGATGTGGGGTATTGGTGTGTTAGTGGAGAAGACAATTATGGAAACAAATACTATGAAGACAATGAGCAATTCTTTTGGCCATCATCAGTGAGTGATAAATACTACTGAAATGAATGGCAAACCCACATTCGGGATGTGGCTAGAAGCATGGTGCCTCTTGAATGGCATCAATATCTTCAGTGTATGATCCATCATCCCCCTCTAACAACAAAACCACCCTTCTGCTTGTCGATTAGTGTGGAAAAACCATAAATTCAATGTGAGTGTCACCCCAGAACAAAAGAAGATTCAAGAGTGGCTCCCACCTTCACCACCTGTAAGTAAAGACAGTGAAAGACAGTTTAAACATGTAAAATATGGGGCTTTTCATGTAATTGCACTTTTATTGCTGACTGTTAACTAAATTAAAATTTTTTTGACTAGGAAATAAATACATAAATAACTAGAATTTAATGAAACAAAAGAAGGATCAGCATTAATAGGGTTAACAAGGGATGGTGAAGCACCCAGATGATGCTAACATTCAACCACTTGAAGGGCAGTGATGGGAAATGGTGTTAAATAGTTAAATGGTGTTAAATATAACCTGAAAGTCTGTGGAAGGGTACAACCTACCGTTGGTCTTCTGTCAGTGTGTTCTCCCAGAGCCTTCTACTGACTAAACTCAGCCAGAAGCAGAGGGTAAAGAGGTTAGAAGATGCAGACCATAGATGTCATTCTTAGAGCACAGAGCAAAGTAGAGACCATGTCTGAGTTGGTAGGGGAGAGTGGAGGTGAGGGAGCAGAGAATAATTGTCATTCTGAAAAGACCCCGAAAGCTATTTCCTTAATGTAATAGAGCATGTCTATTCCAAACCAGCAACCCATATCCTAAAAATATAAGGATGCACATGAGTGCTAAAATTATATAATGTTTACTCAGAGATTTCTAATAACAGAATGGGATGTATAATTATGGGATCAGGTTATTTGCAGAAGATTTTATTATCTGCTAAAACCCCAAGGGAAATAAGTGGAAAACTATTAGAACCCAATGAAAGTCCAATAAGGTGACTAGTTAGGGAATAAATATACAAAAGTCAACAATTTTCTAAATCCTAGCAATAACCAGTTAGAGAACATAAAAGGATTCATTCTATAAAGGCAACAGAAATATCTGAGGAATTAACTTGAGAAGCAATATACAAAAGCCTTATAAGGAAGCTATAATGAAAACTGGGAAAACAAATAAGTAAATAGAGATATCTCATTTTGGGATGGGAACACTTGATTTTTGAAAGATTTTCAATTTAATTTAAAATATATAATGCGTAGTAAAATAGAGATTTATAAGCAGTGTTCTGAAATGATTTAAAAGTTTATCTGGAAATATAAATAGGCACAGATCATCCAAGAGGATGTTGAAAGAGAATAATGGAGAGATGTCTACTTCCAAGTTTTAGAAATATATACTGGAACTAACATAGTTCAACTAGCTTATACTAATCCTAGAAGAGATAGATTAATAGAACAAAATATGTCCCTAAAACAAATATGTGTGTGCATGCATGTATGTTATAGATTTTTATAATTTCCAATTAATGGCATGAGTCAAGATGAAATTGAAATAACCTACCAGGGGAGGGTGATGGCCAAGTTGAAGTTGGTCCTTACTTGTAGTATATACCAAATATACTCTAGATACATGTAATATACTCCAGTTAAACAGTGGAAAACATATAAGATGTCATGTATAAGTGAATATTTAAATTATCTTTGAAAGCAGAACAGTTTTCTGATGATATTATTAAAAGTAGAAACAATAAATAAAAATATGTATATCTTTGTCCCCAAATGCCATAAATAAGATGACGTGATCCATATTTGATACTTGAAATATATACAAAACAAATGACGTTTAAATTATATTATGAATATGGAAAGAGCTTTTACAAATCAATAAAAGAAAGACAAATGGTCCATTAGACATGTATTGAGTGTTGGTGAGACCTCTGAGAATCAGGCAGCTATAGGTTGTTGGTATGAGTACAGATTGGTATAATATTTAGGGAGGACAAAATGAGGTGTGTGCATCTATGCAGAAATTTTATTTTGGGGATGATATTCCAAGGAAAGAATCAGAGGTAAGTGTAAAGTGGAAAATTCTGGGCACTTGACCTCCAAGACTGTCACTCCATTCATAGCATGAGAAGATAAATCAACTTGCTTTGTGGGGTGGCTGTGACAGTCATTTGGGATGACTCATCAGGAAAGCCTTGAAGCTATGGAACTCTGGGAAAATGCATTTATTCCTGATGACTTTTTGACTGTCAAAGTTTTCTACCTCTTTCTCCTACCCTAGCCCTCTGATATTGTTTTCTGGGGCACCTTCTCTTGCTACTTCAGGTCACGGAAGAGTGAAAGACAGAGAGTTGCGATCCTTTGCTCAAGAGCTGCTCTGAGTATGGGTGCTCAGTTTGGGCTCAACAAGCATTTATTTAGTGCCAACCACATACAATATAAGACTTATTCTAGGTGTTAGGATGACAAAGACTCTCTCCTTCACTATATTTTAGGTTCCCCTTAGGCTTCTTCTTGCCTAGATATTGGCTTTGGCCCCTGTTTTGTCTTTGACTGGCCTAGACTAGGTAAGGAAGAATCCTGACAAGTCAGTTTAGCCATAGGCCCCTACTCTTGATATCTGTCTTAGTCCATTTGGGCTGCTATAACAAGATACCATAATCCGTATCGCTTATAACAACAGAAATTTATTTCTGATGGTTCTGGGAGATGAGAAGTCCACGATCAAGGTGCTGGAAGATCGCATGTTTAGTGAGGATCTACTTTCTTAAAAATGGAGAATTCTAGCTGTGTCCTCTCATGTTGGAAGAGGCAAGGCAGTTCTCTAGGGCTTCTTGTATAAGTGCACTAGTCTCATTTATGAGAGCTCTGCTATCATGGCCTAATCATCACCCAAAAGGTCTTACTTCTTAATATCATAACCTTGGACATTAGGATTTCAATATATGAATTTTGTAGGGGCACAAACATTTAGACCATGGCAATATCTGCTCACCTTGGCTGGTCTTCAGTAAGAATCCTATAAGTCAGTTTAGCAAGATTCTCTCTATTTTTGTCTCCTCTTGGTAATTTTCTATTTGCTCATTTTGCTCCTCAACAGTAACTTTCCAAATATCTTTGCTAAATTTTCTTGATATCTCTCCTCTATTGCAGTAGTCTTGAATAAAGTCTTCCTTACCATTTTAACAAGTGCCAGAGTAATTTTTTTTAACAGGTATTAGTTATTATGGCAAGTCAATCCAAGTCTTCCCTAAAGGAGCATTAGGTCTAATAGGCAGACAGATTGGCATGATCAGCTCTAGGGAAGAAGGGCACATTCATTCATTATTTCAACAACTGTGTATTGAGGACCTACGATATATCAGGTGTTGAGGACAGACACAACTGTGAACACAATACTCCAGTTCCCTGCCTTCATGCATTTCACAGTCTGATGATACAAATTGATGATGAAAATAAACATAAACAGAAAAACAATAGAGGGGGCTTGTTCTCATCCCTGGGATTGTAGAGGGAGTAGAGGTCCCAGGTAAACAGGAAGATTTTTGCATGAGATAACATCTGAGACCTCCAGTGAGCTACAAGACTTGACTGGTCTAGACCTCTGGTAAGCACATTATTGAGTAAGTATGACGTTGGATTGCTCTGGAGTCAGCTTATGATGTGCAGACTGTGGAGAGGAAGACGGCTGCGTTTCCGGAGGCAGCCCAGCTGAGAGGAGGCACGGACAGGGAGATTATCCTAATAGGATTTCACAAAGACCATTTAGCAGTCTCTGAGCTTCGGGGGAAAGTAGTTATGAGCTGAGGGTGGAGAAATAGTCAAGAATCTGGCAACTCTGCGAAAGCTTGGTGAGAAAAGCTGACAGCCAACAGACAGAACAAGATGATGCTTGCAAAAAGGTTAAAAGAATAGACAAGAGAAAAAAAGTATGCTGAGAGATATGGATAGAAATGGAAGCGCATTAGTGTAACTTGGAAACATGCATTAAGATAATTCCAACTCTAAGAAGGAGCAGAGTCAGGAGTTATGCATTACGGCACTTCGCATTGTCAGGGAACTCTTAGAAACAGATGTGGGCAGTGGAAAGTCAGAATTTGGATGGAAAAAAAGGATGTAGGAATATAAAACACCATAGGCAGAACCAGGATAGCTAGTCCTAACCTCTTCTCTTTAGAAATGGGGAAACTGAGGTGCAGAGAAATGAAGCGACTTATCCAAAGTTGTACAACATAGTAAGTGCCAGAGCTAAGAAACTGTAACCTTGTACATTGCCTGTGAGAGTACCAAATGAAGCAGCTGCTGTGTAAAACAGTTGACAGTTTTCCCCAAACCCATCAAGTTACTGTATGACTCACCAATTCTGCTCCTGAGGGAATTGAAAACAGGGACTCAGACTTGATCCAGAGTGGGTCATCTGACTACTAATCCAGTGCTGCTTCTATTTCACCCCAGCTGTTGGTTCCATCTTCCATTTTCTCTCCCTCTCTTCTCCCCTCCTCCTTTTCTTACCAACTTCCCATCTCCATCTCTCCTCTGTCTTGTTTTTGTATATATGAGAAAGTTGAGCTCTAAGTTGTAGTTTTGCCACTTCCTAAATATATGACCTTGGTTTTACTGGAGACTAGATGAGAGTCCTTCTAACCCTAATAGTGTGTAAATTTCTTTTGTACTTTGCCAACACCTATTCAAGGACTGCAGATCTGCCATTGATGAGGGGCAAACCTGGAAGGTTCTACAGAATCTGATGCTGCTCTCCCAGGCTTGAACAGCTATTATGTTGTCTTGCCTTGCAATTAATTGCTTATTTCATAGAGTTTATAATCTCTTTGATTTTCCTGGGGTTACAAAGCGGTTGTCTATTTTTGTTTCCTGGAGCATCATAAAAAAAGATCTTTGCATGTCAAACTTATTTTGGAGACACACAATTTTCATTTAGTCTTATATTTTTTTCTTTTCCACTTGACCACGATATAAATGGGGGCAGTTACATGATGGTGTTATTTGATCTAAATTCGTAATGCTGTTTGCTTTTGGTACTCTTTCAATTTATTTGGTCACAGTTTGGCTCCTGCACTTATGGGAGAGAAAACCACTGGGGATTTGCAAAAAGCCATCAGGAACTTCATCTCTAAATTTATAGGAAGTCTGACACAAGGCTCTTTTCTGCTGAGTTGGCAATGGATCCTGTTTTGGGGAGGGCGGAGTGTTCCCAAAAGCTTGTATTTGCTTACCTGATTCAAAATGAGTCAACACTCTAATGAGAGGTCTTATGATTCATGGGATTTTGTTGTTTATTTTTCTAGGCTATTCATTATCTTTTCTTTGCCCATTTGAGACCATATATGAGATCATGGTTTCTTCCTGGTCAGCAATTCTGGTGAGGAATTTAGGAGAGAGTGCCAATCTAAAGTGAGAAAAAGAAATTCCACGTGGAATGTTCACACTTCCCAATTTTTTCAGCAACATATTTCCAATTAGTTCGCCTTCAACTTAGGAGCTGTCATTCAGCTTTACTGTTAACTCCACATTTTTTGCCCCCCTCACCAGTGGTACTTTTTCATTTTTGGATTCTTCTTTAATTTTGGCCCAGATGACATTCGAAACCTATGGTTTCAAGTTGGGGTGCTTTCTGAGTTTCAGAATTAATTGTGTATTCTTCGTTCATTTCACTTCTTTTTGTTCATTGCAGTCAACTCCAGAGATGGAAGTTCTGTGAAGTGATAGTCAAGCCACCATATTTCCTGGAATCCTTGGCATCCGTTCTGATATAACATGCTGTGTGATTATAAATATGCTCTCGCACAGCCAGCGTGACATGCTCTTATTGGAAAAGGTTTTCAATGACCGTATTCACAAAATGGCCTATTTAGATGTCAAGAATATTGTTGGATATGTGCTTCCATAAGAATAGAATAACAATAAACAAAAGGCATGGTTCCTGGGTTGCCAAAAGATATTGCAGGACCTCCCCACTTCTCTCACCTCCAAGTGTTCATGTAAAGTGGTCAGAGAAGATCTCAATGGTGAATGCCTTTTAACTGGGCGACAGGATTTGGTTTTCAGAAGGTAATTTCCTTGTTTTCATTTCAAGATCTTAATTTTATTGAAGTTGCTTCTACTGTTGTTGGTACTGGTATAACTGATCTAATTTAATTTAACTTGCTCCCTTGAAAAGAAGGCAATCCTTTGCCCAGCTGCTGCTCTGGGCAGAGAGAGAGCACACAGGCTTGGAGATAAGCTCTGAACTTTAGCAGACCTCTCCAAGCTTTATGCTAATGAGCAAAGAGTAGAGATTTCAGAATTTTTTTTCCCAGTGATTGCTTTAACTTCCATGCTGCTTCCGAGGCAGTAAGACATCCAGGGTGGGTCTCATGGGGGGGGGGGGTGGGGAGGGGCTGTGGATCATCTGGCTGTTCTATTGCACTGCTGCAAGGTGCCATGTTGTGATGGATGGTAGTGTTAGGAAGGGCCTCCCCTGTTTACTCTGCCACTGTGTGCCTACAGAAGCTTTGTGGTGAGAATTCTGAGAGGCAGCCGGTGAAACAGGATTAGACAGTCCTTGACTGAACCCTGATTATACCTGACCAGTTTATTTCCTTTGTTGAGTTGTTCAAGCTAAGGCTTGGCTTTCTTTTTCTTTTTTTTTTGTAGTTTTTGGCCTGGGGCTGGGTTTGAACCCGCCACCTCTAGTACATGGGGCTGGCACCCTACTCCTTTGAGCCACAGGTGCCGCCCAGGCTTGGCTTTCTTAAACCATGTGTGGATAGGGTGAGTGATCCAAGAATAGAGTGCCTCGTCCTTGTATGTATTCTAGGACCAGGCAAGGTGCCTTCCAGACAGCAGGCTTGGTCAGTGTTTGCTGAATGAAAGGAAACGAATAGGTACTTATGGAAAGAAAGATGGAATGTCACAATTATGCCTCCTAACAGACTCTTGTGGGTATTTGGAGCTCAAAATCATGTTGTATAAGGGATTGCAAGCAGAGAGGTACACTGTTCCCCAGTTCTACTTCTGTGGTTTGATTTGGTGGATTCGGAAGGCTTCACTGATCTTTATCCAGACATGTATATAGCTGAGAGTAGGTGGTACAGAATCAACCCATTTTCTGCCTCATCTTGCCCTGATTTACTCAATCCCAGGACCAGTGTACTCAGATACAACTTAACTTAGCTGTGTTTTAGGACCCTCCCTCTCAAGGTGGTAGTGATTAAAGTCATCCTCCTGGCCCAATCCTGACATGCAGTTATTCCAAAGAAAACCAGAACTGCCATCTTCCAGAACTGCTTGATTCAAGTCGTAATGGTTAATTTTGTATGTCAACTTGACTGGGTTAAAGGATGCCCAGATATCTGTTAGAAATTTATTTCTGGGTGTATTGGTGAGGGTACTTCTGGAATATATCAGTATTGGAATCACTAGACTGAATAAAGAGGTTGACCTCTGTGGGCAACCTTAATCCAATTTTTTGAGCACTTGAATAGAATAAGAGAGCAGAGGATGCATGAATTTTCTCTCTCTCTCCTTGAGATGGGGCATTTGTCATCTTTTACACTTGGGTACTATAGCCCCTAGTTCTCAAGACTCTGAGACTTATACCTGCCTTCCACCCTTTTCTCCCCAGGTTCTCAGGACTTCAGCCTTAGATTGGGAATTGTGTTATCAGCCATCAGGCCCCTTGTTCATGGGTCCCAGGACTTGGACTGAGTTACTAGCTGTCCTGGTTCTCCAGCTTGCAGACGGCGTATAGAGAGATTTCTCATATAGAGAGATTTCTTGGCCTCCATAATTGTATAAGCCAATTCTCATAAGCCTCATATATATCTATCTATGTAAGTGCTATTGGTTCTGTTTCTCTGGAGAACCCTAACTAATACAGAGATCTTTATATGGGGCTTCTGCTTCAGTTTCCTTGACTAAGATACCAAAATACTCAAGGCTAAGCCACATGAGCCTGAGGACATTATTAATGTTGAATTCATCTTGATATACTATCCGAAGGATGCCTGAGATTTGGCTTCCTTTGCTTTTATCCTAAAATGCAGCAAAGCTGATGCTAGTTTCTCCATACCTGGCTCTTAGCATCCTCATCTCCTGATGGCTTGATTGGACACCTTAGCTGTGCAGTACCACCATCAGCTTTGACTCAACCTGGGTGGAACCTGTGTTTGTTATGTTCTCTTGGCCACTCAGATTGGACTCCTGTCCACTCCCCAGGGAGGTCCAGGCTTCTCAGTGGATTTCTGCAGGCCCACCTACTTCTGGGTCTTTTGGGTTCTCTTCCCCACCCAAGCACTGTTGAGCTAATCTGCATCCTGTACAAGCCTCACGAATTAGAAGTTTATAGATGCTGAAAGATGTGTACAGGTCACAGAAGAGGAATGTGAAATAGAAGAGGCATCTAGCTTAGCCGTGGTGGGGACAGAATCCATGAGAGAAGGACATACTCTCAGATGAGCCAGTGGAGAAAAATCTTCAAACTGATAAAAAATAAATAAATGCTATGGCTCTGAAAATCAGAGGACGTGCCCCTCTGAACAAATGTGATTAGTATTTTAAAATATGTAAGCAAGAGCATCAAAGAAAACCCATTGGCATTAGCAAAAGGTTTCAGGGGCTAGGTATAAGATAAATTTTAAAAAATATTTAGTTTTTATATGTGCAATTTTTGAGTTGTAATATATAAAGCAAAGAAAATTCCAATCATAGGAAGAGAGAGTATTTTTTTCAAGCTTGAGATAAAGATGATAAAAAAAATGCAGGATTTGCATGAAAACTTTAAATCATGGAGGCATGTAAAAGAATACTTGAGTATTTGGAAAAAATAATATGTTTCTGAATAGAAAAGTTTATTCATATAAATATTTCAGTTTTCCCTCAAATTGGTTATGAATTTACGTTTTCAGAACTTGACAAAAATCATTCTAAGGTTCAGACAGAATGGCAAAAATACAACTTTTTAAAAACAAAGGAGAGATTTGCACATTTATAACATTATAAAGAGTTATAAAAATAATTTAGCAGTACAAACATTTTAGTAGTTGGTGAAATAAAATCTAATTGGAATAGAATAGAAAATAAAGTAATAACAACGATTTGCATCTATGTAAATATTTACTATGCGATAATGGTGGATTTTAGATTAACTGGGGAAAGAATAGATTATTTACTTAATGCTGTAAGGAAAATTAGCTACTTAGAAGGCAAGGCAGATCATTACTTCAGTTTGTATATAGGAATTGATTACAAATTGTGGCCTACAGGCTGAATCTGGTTCACTGCTTGTTTTTGTAAGTGAAATTTATTGACACTAAGCCACGTCCATTCATTTACGTGTAATTTATGGTGCTTCTGCACTACACTGGCAGGATTGAATAGTTGAAACAGAAACAGTATAGCTGTGAAGCCACAAACATTTACTATCTAACTCTTTACATAAAAAGTTTGCTCATCCCTACCCTGTCACATGGAGAACAGGAACCCAGGCTGCAGCAACAGCAAATTAACAGGAAACATCTTGTTCTCATTGGGATGAGCACATGTATATATTTGGAACAATTTTGAGAGTGGAAAGAATGCTCCAAGCAGGCAAATATTATAAGTGTAGATGCCTATCACGGATCATTGAGAATTAGACTGGAAAGGGAAAAATGCAAGGCAGTGAGTTGAGTAAGATTAGAGTTAACAAAGTTAAGTGGAATAATAGAAATCAGTGTTGGTAAGAGCAAAATCTTCTCCCAGTAGCCAGGAGCTTTATGCCTCTTAGTGTATCTTTAGGTACTTTCCATAGGAAATAGTGAATCAGTTATTCTCAGCCCCACACCAGACAGAATGCTCTTTAATATGCACTGTAAAAGCAGAGGCAAAAACTCAAGTACTTCTTGAGCCGTGCAAGGGACAGAATAGATGTAAGACAAGAACAGAATGTTCAACTCTAATGAGTGGGTAAGGACATTAGAAGACTGGTACTTGGGTGTTTGAAATAGTGGAGAATGGCCGACTAGAAGGAACAGCTGTAATTAAGTGTGGATCTAAGGAGGTGGCAGGGAAATGGTGCCTTGCAAGTGTGACTTAGCAACGAGCTGGCTACCAAGGGCTCTAATGAGGGCTGCAGAGTGAAGGTGCTCTTGGGCAATGAGATCTGGGTAATCGGCTTGTTTGTGCCCATCTGTGAGCTTTCCATGTGATGAAAAGCAAGGGAGTCGGGAGGTAGATTGACCCCAGGGCTGCTCTTCAAGAATATCTCATCCCAAATCACTGCTTTCTGGTCTGGAAGGGATGCTCTGAAGCGAGCACCTGGAGAGCAGCTTCGTAGATATAAGCCCTTGGGACTCTAAGCATCGTTCTTGTTACTTGGAAGATAAGGACCAGGCCATGGACCATTGATTAGACAAACAGCTGACCTCATGAAGGGGTGTATAAGTTTGGCTGCCTTTGAGGGTGACACTATAGGGCAATAGGTATGTATCAACTGAACAAAAAGGACCTGACTTCCTACTGCCAGGGGTTGCAAAGAATTTGGCTTAGGAAGACAAATTCACGCCACTGGTCAAAGGCTCCCACCCCCCCAACAGACACATACAGTGCCTTCATCCTTGCAGAATGAGCCATAGTTTATCTTTCTCATGTTAGCAAATGCCTTTTCAAGTTAGACCTGACTTTCCTTACTTATAAGGAAGATAACTAATGCTTCCAGTTAGCATGTTAGAGTGACACAGTTGAGGAGTTTTAATGAATCAATTAAAAGGACCTGGGAATCTGGGAATCAGGAGTTGTTGTCATTGAATCACTTTTAGTTTGTCATGATGCATGTGCAACAATGTGCCTAAACTACACAAGTTCAAAGAAATCTCAAGTCCTTTGAGTTAGAGTTTGAATGGAATTGACCCAGTGAATAAGGTCATGATTTCATGCTGCTCAGAAACTCAAAGGGGACGGTTGCTTTGATTAGAAGAAAATGGAAGGAGAGGTTAATTTTCACTTCATAAATGAAGCATGTTTGTAGTAGACAAGACTTTCACAACCGAATGTCCAGGGAGAAATACAGTCATAGAAAAGGCTGAGAACCATTGCTCTTACCCATTGTAAAATCTGTATCCCTCCTTTTAATAGGTATGAATTTTAAACCCAGAAATAAACAGGAAAAGGTGGCACAACTCACGTTGTAGGAAATATAAACAGCAGAATTTTCCTGCTGTGAGTCTGAGATTTCAAAGGGAGTCATGGGGAACACTAACTCAGGCTCCTGGATATCGGGAGTGCTGGTAGGGGTGAAGTGGCAACATTTTTTTTTTTCCAGTTATGGCTTTATTTAATCCAGTTATAACTAGAATCTACAGAGGTTAATTACTGAGTATCATGTGGGGAGACTTTTTGAATCTGTGTAAACAAAAACAGAACATCAGAGGAAGAGAAGGGGTGGGGGTGGGGCAAGGGGAAGAAAGGAAACTAGCTCCTTCACTTTTTCCCATGGTGCATGCTTCAGGGCAAAATCCAAGCTGGCAGTGACCCTGATGAAAAGGAAAAGGCTGTGTCACACAGTGATCACTGGGGGCAGCAGAGGATTAACAGCTGGGCTGGGCGCAGGAGGAGAGGTTCCCCTTTTCCTCTGAGTAACTGTGCTTACTAGAACTCCAAGGCTCAGCATCTGTTAAAGATCTGGCATTGTCTGTGAGCCAGGTCATGCAGGTGATGCAGATGATGAGGATGTCTTAGTTGTACTTTGCTCTCTCAGGACGATGCTCCCAGGCTGACTGCAGTTGACAAACACTGAGAAAGCAAGGGGCTCTCAGATCAGTAGGGTTTTAGGGAGTCTGAGACTTCCTTCTGAGTCTGGCTGCAAAATTCATGGGTACTGAGGGTATATCTGTTTCGAAACTAGTTGCAATCCCCCTAGAACATCTGTGGTAGACCTAAGCCAAGAAGCTTTGCCGGAAAGTTAGGAGGATGTCCATAAGATTAAAGGGAAAGGAGAAGAAATGGCAGCCCCAGAGAGTCTTGGGGGACCCACTGTGCAAAATTAGCAAGGCACCTCCATGAGAATGCCTGAACTTTGATGGCTTTCAGCATTACAATTCACCTTGCAGTTCAGATTCAAGGAGAAAGAGTCACTTGGGACCAGCATGGTGGGGCATGTTATTAACCCCACCTCCCAAGTAACTCATCCCTCCACTAAATAGTTATTGAGCAGGTGCTTCTGTGTGACCAGCCACTGCTCTCAGGTGCCCTTTGAGACGTCCAAGTAGAGGCATCCAGGGGAATCTCAAGTCTTCCCATCCCCTCACTTACTCTGTGCCAGCCAGACTGGCCTCCTTGCTCATTGCTCCCCACACAGGCTGAACTCATCTTGTCCCTTCACCTGGAACAGCCTCCCTCAATGTGTGAGAGCCACCCACATGGAGACAATATTTAAAACCACAGGAGAAAAGTCATTCCCCCCAAATAATCAGGGCGCTATTCCAAAAGGAGGCAGGATGAATGCTGAATAGCAAAACCTCACAAGTATCCATGACAGAGGATTCTAGCAGAGGCCTGTGATCTCAAATAGGTTGAGAATGACTCTACTATTGTGGCTTTTTACATTGCAGCGCAGCACAATACATGTATGTATATATGTGTGCATGTGCACATGCGTACCAAACACACACTGAAATAAAAACTTTACAAAGCTGACTGTGTGTGGTGGCTTAGTCCTGTAATTCTCGCTCTCTGGGAGGCTGAGGTGGGAGTATTTCTTAAGTTCAGGAGTTTGAGGCCAGCCTGAGCGAGAGGGAGATCCCCATCTCTACTAAAAGTAGAAAAAAATAACCAGGTGTTGTGGTGGGTGCCTATAGTCTCAGCTACTTGGTAGGCTGAGGCAAGAGGATCACCTTAGCTCAAAAGTTTGAGGTTGCTGTGAACTATGATGCCACCACAGTCTACCTAGGGCAACTGAGTGAGACTCTGTCTCAAAAAAAAAAAAAAATTACAAAGGCGTTTTAAAAATACATTGACATTCCTTGATGCCTTTGATTTCTATCCTGCTCCATTAAAGAAAATCTGGTCATAACCCACTAACTTGTTTTCCTGAGCCCTTTGGTCACCATGGGACAAATAGGGCACTTTTCTCCATGCCCACATCTCCCTCACTTGTATGATTTTATTTTATTTAATTAATTTATTTATTTAGGCTTTTTTTTTTAATTTTTAAAAATTGCCTTTAATCAAAATTGGTAGATAAAAGAGTTGAAGAGGAAAAGATTACAAGTTAATGTTATTTATTTAAGGCAATGGCAGAATCCACAAAGAAATGGGACTGAGGATATCATACAAAGTATAAACGTAACTTCTAGAACAAAAACATAAATCTTCCTAAATTCTAGGAAATTACAATTAGAAAAGA
>CAUYON010205889.1:0-40301 GCA_963573935.1 Arctocebus calabarensis | reverse complement strand
CCTAATCCGTCATTCGCGATCCTAACCCGGATCTTTCTTGACTGTTTTTATGACGTGTGCTCTTCCTATATAAAGTAAAAAAAAAAAAAAAAAAAAAGGAATGAAGCACAAATCTATTAACACTTGATCCTCAGCTAAAGTCCAATACATAAACCCGCTAAGCCAAACCTGTGGGTTAAATAATAACACTGGAGAGGCAAAAAAGGTTGGTTCATAAACTCAAGGGTATAGAGTTGACAGTCTGCTCTTGAAACTGGTAAGAGCCACGAGAAAACTCTACACATGTTTTATTTTAAAATTGCTATTTGATACTGATTCCAAACGAAAATGTTTCGTAAAATATTTTCACAGTAGGTGGCATCGCTTATCAACTGTAGGAGGGGTGCGGTGGCTTGAAGCATTTTCCTTTATTAAATTATCAAATAATCATTTAAATGACGTTCACACATTCTGTTCCATTTCAGATACACCTACAAGTATGGCAGGCTTGCCAGAGAAAGGTAAAAAATTCAAGTAGATTCTGACTATCCACATAATTATTTTTTCCACTCCTCTTTCATCAAGTAAGGAAAAAAAAGCAAGTTTGCAAATCCATGTTTGTTCAGTAACAGATCATTTTGGTTCAAAACTATGTTTCTGCACCTGACAGCAAAAAGTCCCCTTTTCTTTCAGTGGGGACAATTTGGTTTAAAATAGCTTCTTTACTTAAATGAAGTAGGCATCGATTTTACTCATCCTGACAATGAAAGATGAAGATGTAAGCTTTAAAATTCAAACAATAAACTAAATATAAGCACGGTGATGTTTAGACACAATAGCACCTACAAATTTGCTTCCTTCTCATTTTACACTTAAGAGGAACAAAGTGAGTTAATTCTCCTTTTTATCTTATAAATATAGTGAATCAACAAGATTTTTGATGCTACAAATAAAGAACAAATCTACCTGCGATCATATTGTAAAAAAAAAGAAGAAATGTTTTAGTCTTTCAAGAGAGAATTAATTTGTTACAAATGTCCAAAAGGAGAAAGAAGAAGTAACTCCGACTCACCAACTTAATACTTATTTTGGAGAAAAAAAAATTAGAAACATTAGGAAAAAAATAAAAGGACTACAAGCACTGTTTAACAACATTTTGAAAGTAAGGAGTTACGACAGAAAAATGTCAGAAGAAAGAATTTAAAAATAATGATACATGAATAGAAAAGGATTCCCTTTTTTTTTTTTCCCATTCTGGTAACTTTGGTGAATTGTACCAGATTGTAGTTTACGGAGATATCATAATTCAATTCAGTTCAATTCAATGTGAAGTGTCAGGATCTAGAATCCTAGAAATTTGGAAGGAGAGTAACAGGCAATTTGTCAAAGTGCACGCAGTTCATACTTCAGTGGTGTCTCCCATGCGGAGACCACATCTCCTTCCTGGGTGATCCTTCAATTATACATGCAAAGAATTCTGTACTTGAGAAGGAGTTTCATAGCTCAGAGGGGAATTGTTACCTGGCCTATTTCAGAATCACTACCTGATAGGGTCACTTCT
Source organism: Arctocebus calabarensis (assembly GCA_963573935.1). Classification (NCBI taxonomy): domain Eukaryota; kingdom Metazoa; phylum Chordata; class Mammalia; order Primates; family Lorisidae; genus Arctocebus; species Arctocebus calabarensis. The sequence continues at coordinate 38,761 of CAUYON010205889.1, read as the reverse complement.
GAAAACAGCATATGTTTAAAAAAGCTAGCATTAAAGGGGCTAGGTGGCTTAGCAAACTGAGATAATACAAAAAAGAATGTGATAGTATCAAGATAAAAGATGTGCCACTATTTACTAGGAGAGTTCTCTCAGCTAGTTTTACATTCGGTAAACCAAAACACTTAGAGCAGGCAGAGCATGAGCTATGGATGTCATGTACGCACTGTCGATTATCAATGGTTGGCATTCTTTGAAACAAAGACTCATAGGCCACAATCAGGTTTGCTGAGAAAGAGCACTGTTATCAACTAGCAATGTCTGCAGTGAGAACTGGCATAGGGGATAAGTAGTAATGGCTATTCTACAACCTGCTAGCTACCATTCCACAGGGTCCCTCAACTGTGTTCTATGCTATCTCTACTGTAGCAAACAAAAGCTCAAATGAATGATGATGTCTTTGCGAACACAGGAAGTTTATTCATATCCATAGATCTTCAGAAAGTGAAAATAGAGATGTTCCAAAAAGAATAATGGTTTGCAATTTGTATCAAGAAAAAGAATTTTGATATGAATATTGGAAGTCTATAGCTTACCAAGATTGAAATAACAATTAGAGCATGTGGTATAGTTTTATAAATTGGACCCTCTGATTCTCGGGGATGTCAAGGACAAGAAAGGATGCATAAAAAACTCTTGAGGGGAATACCTGTTATTTTAGAACTTTGGGAGGCTAAGGCAGGAGGACTGTTTGATGATGGGAGTTCAAGACCAACCTGGGCAACATAGCTCAATCCTGTCTCTACAATAGTAATAATAATAATAAATATCAGTTGAGCATGGTAGTATGTGCCTATAGTCCCAGCAACTTGGGAATCTGAGGCAGGAGGACTGTGTGAGCACAGGAGTTTGAGGTTATGAGTTATGATCATGACACTGCACTCTAGTCTGGGCAAAAGAGAAAGACCCTGGGGGAAAAAAAAGAAAAGGAAAGGACACAGATTTGTATGTTTATGGAATAAGGCAACGAAGGAAACTTTTAAAGTGTATAAAAGAGGAATCAAAAAGAGAACTTGAGATCTTGGTAACATCAACATTCCTTTTAGTCCAAGTCAAACATCTTTACATGACAGAGAAATTTTGCCCTTTTTTCGAGGATTTGTGTTCTTCCGGATTGCAGTTGTTATCTGGGGTGTTAAGGTGGCTACCAGTCTTGCTTTCTACAGCCTGTGCTGACCTGTGGTGATACGAGCTTACATCCAGACTATTCAGTAGTGCTGTTTCGTGAATGCCAATTTGGGGCGATGAAGGTAGAAGGGTATGTCTCTAATGACAAGCCTTTGAAGTCGCTCTTATGTGTATAAGCACCAAAAAATTAAAAAAGCTTGAAACATTGGGCGGTGCCTGTGGCTCAGTGAGAAGGGCGCCGGCCCCATATGCCAGAGGTGGCGGGTTCAAACCCAGCCCCAACCAAAAACGGCAAAAAAAAAAAAAAAAAAAGGTTGAACCATTAAATCAAAAAACAAAGAATCTTTTTGGACAACTGGAATATTTGTCATACTGCTGTCAGGGACAAACACTTCAAAGTAAAAGGAGCCTGACCATTCGTTACGTTCCAACTTCAAGTTAATCCAATCAGCACACTTAGCCTCCTGCCTGGGAGAGCACTTGAGAAAGTGAACAAGCCAAGAGGACCAAAGTCTGCCCTCCCAGAACGTGCCTTCTGCCTTCACCCTTGCAAAGAACTGGCAGTAACTGTCTGAGTCAGTGGGGAAAAGCAAAGTTGCCCTTTAAAACCTGGGAGGTACACGTTGCATTACCTATGCAAACTTCTGTTGCCCCAATGTCAACTCTTCGTTAGGAAATGGGTTTGCTGTGGGTAGGAGTGGAGGCTCCCCTCCCTGAGACGTCTGCAAAGAAATGTTTAGTGCAAATGCGTTAAACGCATTTTCCTCCCCAGTTATGCAGAGGACAAAAGCTAACATTAACATTATTCCTCTATGAAGGTTCTAAAAGTGACATTAGGCCAACCAGGGTAAGATGATTGAAAATGGAAGCACTGTATGGAAAATTTCAGGCAGTAATCATTCCCAGGAGCCAGTGGCCCCGAGATATAAACACCCTGAAAACCAATTGATACTAATGAAGCTGCAGCTTCAAGGCAGACTAGGGCAGAGGAAGGGGTGAAAATTTTAAGCACTTAACAAGTAAGTGGGCACATTTCATGCTGGGTACTGATCTTTGCCAGGACCCAGTCTTTCTATGGCCATCTCACATCTAATACCATGTCCCTTGACTTCTTAAGGACCAAAAAGTAAAGTGGGATAATATCCCACTTGAATGTCTGCTTTTAATGGACGACGTGACAGCTATAATTTCCATGTGTTCATTTTCCGTGAAGGCTTCCATTTATTCTGATGAGGGAAAAAAAAAAAATCCTAGCAAAGAGACTGCAGATCAAAGTCTCCTTGGATTTTGAGAGCTGGCATGGATGTTTAGGGAAAAAACTTTTAGGTACATTTAACTCACCTTTCCAAAGGAGTTAGAGCTATTGAAAATTTACAATTAAAATTATGTTTTCCCTAAACCATCTATATAACACATAGAATGTGGGTAACATGTGAATCTTTGTTGGGCACTGATTACAAATCCCCTTGAAAAATCAAAGCATCTTTTCATATAGCAAGCAACGTTTTTTCAACTCAACACCCAATGATTTTCATGTCTTAGGCTAAAACTGTCTATGCTATTTCTTACTTGCTTTGTGGAGTGAATGAGCTTCCTAAAGGCAAGGAGCCCAGTGTGCCTAATAATCTACTAACGCAGGTACCAACTCAGTATTGGTTGAATGACTTATGTTCACATAATGTCTCTTTCTCTCTTTTGGGGGGGGGGGGGACGGGAGAGAGTCTCAGTCTCTCACTCCAGGCTGGAGTACTGTGGCATCATAGTTCTCAGCAACCTTAAACTCTTAGATTCAAGACATTCTCCTACCTCAGCCTCCCAAGAGGCTAGGACTACAGGCACCTGCCACAATGCTTGGCTAGTTTTTCTATTTTTAGTAGAGATGGGGTCTCACTCTTGCTCAGGCTAGCCTTGAACTCCTGACCTCAAGAAATCTACCCACCTTGGCCTCCCAGAGTACTGGGATTACAGGTGTGAGCCAATGTACCTGGCCAGTGGGCAATAAAGTTTGTCTTATAAAAAACTATTTTCTGTCCAGGCACGACAGCTCACATCTATAATCTTAGTTTTCTGAGAGGCCAAGAAAGGAGGAGATTGAAGGCTCAGGAGTTCAAAATTGCAATGTGCTGTGATGATGAGGCCACTGTGCTCTAGCCTAGGTGACTGATAGAGTAAGACCTTACCTCAAACAAGCAAACAAAAAAAAGACACAAACAACAAAAATATTATATTTACACATAAAATTTACTTAAGGTAGGATATATTTATGCTGGGTAAAAAATATGTATCAGGAGACAATCAAAGAGACCAATGTACCCATTTACACCAAAGTGAAATGTCCTGGCAGGAGCCTGTGGCACATGGACCAGTTCTTGCAGGTAATCAGAGCCCAGGATACAGAATCATCTAGAAACATTCAAGGAATCACATTCTCTTCTTTTTGGCAACCTATGGTAATAGAATCACTGAAGTAGAAAAGCCAAAAGAAAAGCCAAAATTTACTGACTTTAAGGGCACAGAGCTGTGTACAGAAACATTCTGTAAATCTCACGTTTTTCAAAATAGGGAAGTAGGTGCTATGTACCCAATCCGAGTACGAAGGACAGGTGTTGAAATGACCTAGGGGATTATTTCATTAGTGTCTCCCATGTAGAAATATTCGCTGTGTGAGGTTTCATCCCCAAATATTTCCCAAGCCTCCACTGTGGGCCAAGTCCTCTGGGGAATACTTTCACTGTAGCTCTCAATTTATTTAGGGGATAAATCTTTGGGCTATACCCTGCTGTCTGCTTAGATGGACAGCATGTAGATTCTACAGCTACAATGTCCCAGAGAGATGTGTAACAAGCTGAAAATGCAAACCATGTATGTCATTTTAAAATTTCTAATAGTTGGCCAGGCACAGGGGTTCCCACCTGTAATCCTAGCTCTCTAGGAGACCAAGCTGGGAGGAGTGGTTAAAGTCACGTTCGATACCAGCCTGAGTACGAGCAAGATTCCATTTCTACCAAAAACAGAAAAAATCAGCTGAGCATCGTGGCAAGTACATGGACTCCCAGCTACTTGAGAGGCTGAAGCGAGGAGACTGCTTGAGGCAAGGAGTTTGAGGATGCTGTGTATGATGACACCACACACTCCACCCAGGGAGACAGAGCAAGATTCTGCTGAAAGAAAGAAAAGAGAGAGAGAGAGAAAGAGAGAGAGAGAAAGAAAAAAAGAAAGAAAGAAAAATATTAAAAAAATAAAAACAGGGTGGCATCTGTGGCTCAAAGGAGTAGGGCACTGGCCCCATATGCATATGCTGGAGGTGGCAGGTTCAAACCCAGCCCCAGCCAAAATAAATAAATAAATAAATAAATAAATAAATAAATAAATAAATACAGTGAGATGTAATGAGATTAATTTTAAAAATACATTTTATTTTGCCTAATATATCCAAACTATTTTAATTTCAATTAATATAAAGGTTATTAATGAGATAGTAGAAGAAAAACAATGTAAACTAAGTCTTTGAACTCCAGTGTGTTTTTTGTCCACAAAGCATGTCTCGATTCAGGCTAGCCACACTTCAAGGGCCCAGTAGCATCTGACTTGCAGCTACCATATTGGACAGCCCAGGCCTAAGAGCATTTAAGGATTCTGGGTTGTGACAGTCTCTGTATGGTAAGGGAACGTGATGCTTTACATATTGTTATCACTTTACATGCCTGAATTGGGACTGCTGAGATATGGAGCCGAGGAAGGGTGCCAGGAAAGGAGTATTAGGAAAAAAGATGTACAGAGTTTCCTTGAAATGTTCCCACTGCTCCCTCAACACGTGGTCAACACTGTATAAATCAGGGCACAGGCTATGCGTGGATACGTGCACATGGGGATACATGTAAACGCATCTGGATCCATAGACCTGTTAATATAAATTCTAGAGCTGATACTCATTCTGTCACCTGTCAAGATAATAGTGAGGAAGACTTCACTATTAATCAAAGGAAGGAGCAGCACGGCATTCCCTCCCCCAAGGAAAAAAGAACCCAACAACAGTCTAGTTTGTGTGTCTGGCGTGGAGGAGGGGGAGAGGAAGAGAAGGTGGCTTTCCGCCAGGAATTCACATTATACAAAAAGACTGAGAAATTAGGAGGTTCTCAGTTATTTAAAGCATATATTTCAAAGTCTAAATCTCCAAAATATAAGATAACTATGAAAGGCCTTACCTACAGCGTAGGGACTTACATATGTGAAATTAATCAATCCCGTAAGCATTAAGTTAACTATCTCATGAGCACAAACATGCGGAAGCCACATATAGATGAGTGGGGAGCACGCAGTGTTGATTAAGTAAGGAATGACTTTCACAGGCAGTCAGGCTGGGGTTTGAAGCTCCGTTGGGTCACTTTGTACGTGTGTAAGCAAGATATTCAACCTGAGTGAATGTCTGTTTCCTTATTAGTAAGTAAGGACAAACAACAGTTACCTTGCCCAGCCTCTGTGAAAATAAAATATGTGAAGTGCTTAGTCCGGTTCCCGGCACATTATTGCTGTTGAGTGAGTGTACAAAACATGCCTTCGAAGAGTAATAGTGTGTGCATGTGTGTTTTGTGTTGTCTCTATAAGGAAAACAGACTCCAGTGCAGGAGCCAAGAGTCAGGACTCTGGGAATTTCCTGAAGCAGAACACATCTTGGTTCGAGCCCTAACAGCTGTGCAACCTAGGACGGCATCACGGTTACCACGTGACGAAGATGAGAATAACGGTGCACATCCTGAAAAGCTCTTGGTAGGACTGCACGGCATCACGCATGTCAAGCACTTTGCACAGTCCTAGCCCGGAGGTGCTGCTCCACAGCGATTAGTTAATTGTCATCACAGACATTCATCAGGCCCTGGGCAGAAGTGGCGTCCCGTCTAAGACGGCTCCTGTCTACCTGCAAGCACCTGTGAGCAGCTCCCACACAAGGGAGGCCCAGCGAGGAGTGGACTGACGGGGTTGACCATCTAAACATCACCAGGCCTTCCCCATCAGAAAGCATTTTTTTCCTTTCTTCTTCAGTTGATGTCTTATTTATTCACAAACCCACAGGAGTTAGCAGATTGACACAGGGAATTTTCTCCAGCAACTTTTACGTGCAAAGCATGATCCTAAGTGCTGGGGGTTCAGATAAACGCTCTTTGCCTTCGGAGCCCTTACACGCCAGTGGTACTTCGTCCATCTGTCTGTTCACCTTTCTAGTAGTAGGAAATTTCAGGGGGAACATTTGCTTGATTATCAACTTGGTCTGCACTGGGAAAGTCCAGTCTACATGGTGGAATGCAAACTAAAAATTTCCACGCTATGACGTCAAATCATGTCTCCTTGCTCTTGTCTCCCTCGGTGATATTAAAAAGTGAAAAGCTCCACATTTTTGGAAAACATGACACCAGATATGGAATTATAACCACAAGCAAGTATCTCTGCAGGCATTTTTACGTATCTTTGCCATAGCATTTTTGAAATTACGTAAAGGGAAGAAAAGTAAAGCCCTTAAAGTGTTACACTTTTCTTTTAAGTTTAAAGTGCTTTAAAACCACCAGTCTGACATTGTGTCCGCAGGGCAGTGGCATTTGCTTAATTCAGAAACAACTGGGAGAAATTCATCAACCTTGAAGAGTTCCAAAGTTGGGCAAAACACTGTATTCCAGTTGTCACTGCTACCAGGCTGAGTAAGCCCCATGGATACTTTGCCATGGCAATAGCAGGAAAGTTCTGCCTGCCAAAACGTTAGAAAAGGCAGCCTGCTATCAGAGAACTGCTTGGGGCAGGGATAGCACTCAGGTGGCAAGAAATGTTGGATCAAGGGATACAGACTGGAGGCGCTTAGAAAGAAAGGGCAAGACTTGTACAGCTCCAAGAAGTAAGAATGGATGCAGCGGACTACTATTTTTTAATACGCTTTTCCATTTGCCAAGGAAGTAGCCTGCAGGAGAGTCAAACAGCTTAAACTATTTTTAGGCCTATGACCCTTTTAAAAACATAGCGCTAAATTCAGTCCTCAGTTCCACCCACTCAACTCCCACTGGCTTCAGCAAGAGCCATGGAGAGAATCTGCTCACGAGGGAGAAGAGTTTGGTTATGCTCTTTGCATTCTGTAGTCCCAATGGAAGGACAGTCTGCAGGCCAAAGGCTGTCAAAAGGCCCACTGCTATTTCTCCTGACTCAAGGAAAGTGGCAGCTCTGGGCATTAATATCCAGAAAGTCCAGAGTGTTACCATTCATACACACACACACACACACACACACACACACGCACGCGCGCGCAGAGAAAACTCGTGGGTTTTTGTCTTGTTTTGTTTTATGTCCCAGGCCAGTGGGGAGGAGGGGAGTCACGGGGTGGTGGAGAGAGGTTCTTTTTGAAAAAGGCATTCAGCAATAATATCACAGAATTGTTTAAAATTATCATCTCATCTATCAAGGCCTAGATTTGAAGAATCTTAATTTTCAAGCTAAATTAAACTTTTACTTCCAATTACAATAAAGGATCACAGGAAACCCAGTGCTGGTGAATGCAGCACCATTTGTGAACATAAACCAGAGTGCGGTGGGGAGGGAGACATCATTTATAAATAATAGGTCCCAAGTCAGACTTGGGGGTTAGTGAAGAGCATTTGGCATCTCAAATTACTCTAACAGGAGGCCCTGTCACATCCCGTGGAAAGGACACTCTGGTCTCCCCTCCACCCTCTCTAATCATTCTTTCTTAAAGGAACACTCAGCAAGATAATGAATCCTTTAAATGTTACATCTTCTGTCGGGCATTATTGTGGTGCCGAAACTCTTCACATCAAACAGTCATCAGGACTATTACAAAGTGGGCTTATAAGAGAGGGGCTGAAAAGGAGCTGTGTGAAAAGAAGTGGAAAATTAAAGCTGAAGCAGTCGAAGAAAGGGCTTAATTTACTGGCATGTACAGTATGCAAATGAGATTACTCTCAGCTTAACTGCATCATTTATGTCCATAATAACGGCATCATCATTACAGGGCTCAAATTAAATTACACCATAATTAGCATATCAAAGTGATTGGTTAAAGTTTAAAACAAATACCCAATTTTGTTAATGAACAGCTGTAATTGTCATGTACACTTCAGTGAAAACTCTCTAAACAAATATATGTTTTAGAAGAGAGGAAGAATTTTTTTTTTAAAGCAGACAGGTCTATGGCAGAGGTAAATTACCTAAAAAAGAATGACATGGACTATTCTATTAATGTTAATATATGCTGATCATTTTCAGGTAATAAAGCATTCTATCAAAACAAGGCTTCTCTTATATTAAGACCCCTTCCCTGCTCCTGAAAGTGACAAACCAGAAACCTGTTTCTACTTACAGCAGAGCTAACAATGTAGGGGTGACCTGTCTTGAACAAGCAAAGGACATGTTCAATAACATGCTATTACTAAACCCCCATACGTATTTAACAGACATCCGTGTTCAAATTGTGCCAAGTCAAAGCTGGTTTTCTGCCCACTGCAACCAAAAGAGGGGAGAGAAACGGAGCCGGAAAACTTGCTGAATTTATGGGGTAGACCAGAACGTCCCTAAGTTGATGACCTGATAATGCACCAGACAACCTCCAACTCACTTTCTCCCCTTTGAATCATACATACACTGCACTTGGAAACACACAACTGCACTAGGGGAGTTTCTGCTCTTCCATCATTAAAATAAACCAGAAGGTGTGACTAGCTATTTTGTCAAGGTTGGCCGGAGTCAGCATACACACAAATTTTATATATGCAAAACCAGACAGTAACAATAAGCTCATTTTTAAACCTTTCTGTTACAACTGTTTAATGTCAGAAGAGTTCCCACACAAAAAGATTTGTCAATAATCCCGAGGCTCACATGCAAAAAACACTCTTGACCTAACATTTTCCCCATTTCTTAACAACGTATCCCTTAATATCCTCTGATACATTGGTGAGGGTACATCGCTGTGACACACAGCAAAGCAAGCCAAAATATATTTTGCCCAAAAAGGAAAAAAATAAAAGCACTTTCAAATATACTTAACAAGCAAATTGAATGTCTTATTAAAATCGTATTATCTAAACAGTGTTCAAAAATTTAAAGAAAGTAGCTTTTCATTTTATTCATCGAGGAATCCATTAAAGCCCAGGCTCTGAAGTAGTATGTAAATTATGTGCCTTTCAAGGTAGAGCTAGGGCAAATTCACTCCATCAACTAATGATGAACCTCATTATGTGCAGGGAGGATTCATAATGAGGAAAGAGCCACCCGCCATTCCATGTTCTAACATAAATCCCTGTAAAATTTGAATATCTCCTCGTCTAATTAAAGGCTACTAATTCCAATCACCCCCTCCATGGCCCCAAAGTAAAAATAAACCTCTTTAAAAGCACAGACTACCATTCGCTTTCTAAGCAGCGCTCGATTCTGTTTGGACTCAGCACCTTCCACTCAGATATGTTTTACGACAAGCATCATTAGCAGCTTTCTAAGATATAAACTTTGGGGCTGTTCAGGCTCATTTTGGCTTAAATACATTAAAATTTCTGTTTTCCAAAGAGCTTCACCTTGACAGGGTACAGTGCATGCAGAGATGATGTGCAGCCGGGAAACCAAAGGGAATGTGCAAGCACAGTAATAATGTAAAATAAAATTCTTAGCACTCGAGTTCCGTGCTGAAGCTGGGATGTTCAGAAAGAGCCAAGCATTGTGGCGTGAACCCGAGATTGCTTTTGGACGGGGATATACTCAGATCTGCTTGGGAATGACAGACTTGATTCTGGAACAAACTGCTCACTTTTAATGTGGTTTGAACTAATGAACAAGTACAGCTCTGCACCTCACTAGCCGGAGGACTAGTCCCTCTTCTAATCACAGACTTTGATTTTTTTAAAACTGAGAACTATAGAAAGCAAACACAACATTGCCAAACATTATTTTATTATGATTAATAGCCTGTAATATCCCTCACCAAGGCTTAATTTGCTCTCGTTTTCAATTATGAGGCTGTACCACTTTATTCCAGTCCCCTTTTCAGGTGGAGATGAATTTCTTGTGGTCTTTACTCTTTCTACTGCATAACCACCCAGCAAGGCACAATTAGTTAACAACAGCAAACCTCCGCCTTGGCTCCCATGGAGCACCAGATTATACAAAACTAGAGAGCAAAATAATTGAGAAATAAGTGAAGGAGTCCAGGGAATTAAAGCAATTAGACCAAAGGAAAAAGTACATATGCCAGTCACCCAAATGCACCTTCACATTAAAATTTAAAAGAAAACAATCTTAGATCTGTTATTTAATTTTGATAAAGTCAAAGTAGAATCTAACCAGGAAATCTTATCTACTGTCATGAATCCCCCAATGTCTGAACCCCAGTTTGGTAAATGAAATGTATACATCAATGTCACATCAGTGTGAATATCAGAACCTAACAAGTACATTCTGCTAAAGACGCTGCCGCTACTTTAAGTTGCATAAAAATAAACTCCAGTACATAAAAGCTGCCACAGTGCGTGCGCTCTCATCCCTCGGCTCCAAGCATGATCTCGCCCCCCTCCCTCCTTTTAGGTCAGCCACTCATGCATTAGGAAGACATCCCTCCCAAAATAACTTGGCCCTCCCCCAAAGCACAGAGTTGAACAACCTACCTTTGTTCTGGAGTTGCAGATAATAACAGGCAAGCCTCAAGACCATTAGGATTTGGAAAAAATGAGGAGAGTTGAAGAAAGGGGGGGGGGGAAAGGAAGGAAAAGAAAAAGAAATAGCTCAACTAGAGAAGAACTGGAAGAAACAACAGGAAAAGCCTTCTAATGAAACTGTTGTAGCTGCCACAGATCGGGGGTGTTTTCAGCGGTGTTTACACCAGTGAGTACACACCTCTGCTCCATCTCATCCACAACTGGTGGCATTTTTCTCCCCCGAATCCATGCATGACAATTAAAAGCAACTGCACCTCTCTCTTCGGGAGGGGGACCACGAAAGACCTCGCAATATTTCTTTACAATGTCTATATCACTGATGAGTATTAGTTTGAGTGACAAAGGTCCCAGGCTAAATCAACATTCTTACCTTAATGTTCCTAGTAAAAGGCTCCAGGAAACATAACTCATGAGACATGTATGCAAAGATATGTCTGAAGGAATTAATCCAGAGCCCTCAGATGAAGTGAGGAGGGGAAAAAAAGGGAAAGAAAGAAAAGGCAGTGGCTTACATTTCCAAACAAACGCAGCTCAGCCCAGAGAAGCGATGGCATAAAAACAGGTTTGCATATACAGAGCTCGGTGGCAGAAGAGAGAGTTCTGTAGGATTTATTTGACACTTATTTTCCGGGAAGCCTTTTGTGGAGTTGTACCGTTTGTTTCTTATTGTCTGAGAGACAGTTAGAAGCTTTCTCCCGGAGGGGGCCTCTCAACCCCCGGGCTTGGCCGCCTCTGACAGGGAGGTAACCATATTAGGATGTGTATGGTAAAGTAAACAATAACAGAGTTGCAATGAAATGGAATTTTTTTTCCAGCTAATGGTGTTGGGGTCAGTCCTGTCTTTTCAGCCATTCCCACTAATTTTGTTTCCTAGTTCAAACAGGCCCTCCTCTTTTTTTTTTTTTTAAGTGTTAGCTGTTTCCAAATATCTGACTGTAAATTTGCTGAGAATGTTTGCAATGTAAGAAAAAGCTTTTAACATCCAAATAAAGATCGTGCCAGTTTAATCATTAAAGGGGATGTGGATTTTTCAAATCCTTGCAGAGATCAAGCCTTTTCTATCCACCAACCTCACCCCTCCTCCCCATCTTTCCCTGAAGGTTAAAATTACTTGGTCATTTAAAAGTACCTTCTAAATAAATCAGATTTTTAAAGAACGAGACGGTTACCTTCATATAAATTCCACATTCACACACTGTGTCACTGAATGAAGAGTCTTAACCATTCATGCACCTGAAAATTTATTACCTGAAATCTGCAGGATGGTTACTTTTACATGTTAAAGCTCATTCCCACCTCCTCCAGCCAACCCCCTCCACAGAAAAAAAGAAAGCATAAAATACTGTGGTCAGATCGTCCTTTAGAAATTAGCTAATCAAGCAAAACATATTATCAGGAACGAGTTCTCAAGACGTTATATTTTTAAGAAAAGTTCTGCAGGTCCAAAGACAATAAAAAGTAAAGCTTCTTTCTTGCCATGATCTCTCAGTATAATGCACCTCTCCTCCCCCGCCCCACGCACCGTCCCCTCATCCTCTCACTACCCCGAGAAGAGGGTGAAGCGTCCCCCCTCAAAGGTCAGGGCTGGCTGATGAAGACGACAACAGTGTCGACAGGGACCAGAGAGAACAGGTCTGGAAGGAGCAGAGGAGCAGGGCAGCGGCGAGCCGCCCGGCCCGGATGCTGAGCAGGCTTCCATGTCTTTATCCCCTAGGTGAGAGCCGGCTGCTCTGGAAGGCGGTTTCCCTGAGAGATCTGCCAAAACGAGGGTGTTTAAATAGCGGCCAGCCCTCAGTATGCAAGGAGGGGAGGCAAGGCACTGTGATGCTGCCGCCAGCAAGAACCTGGGAAACCGTCCCCGTACCAGGCACAGAGGCAAAACGTGGTGTGAGCAAAAGGGCACAGGCTAGGGAATAAATGATACATGTAATTAAGAATGAAGCCAGACTGATGTAGCAAATAAAATGCACGTGGCCCTGCTGAAACTTCCTGAGCTCAGGGGGAAAAAAGAAGAAAGAGTTCTTCCCCAGAGGAACCTCTGGGTTGGCCTCTAAACTGCCTGGGTTCTTATCAGATCCATATCATACAGAAACCTGAAACCCCTGCAACTCATGTTTTATTAAAACATGTTTAGCATTCTTCTTAAAGATAGGTTTTAACCCCAAATACCCATGAAATTAAATCTCGTATGCCACTTATCTGCACTGCTGGGCAAAAACTAAAGTTGAGCTAAACAGAGAGATAGCAAAATCAATAAATCACACGAAACAAGTAGCAGTTCAAAAGTTCAAAGATATGATGGCCAGTTCAGTGGGTCTTAGCACTCACCCAATAACAACCCGTCTCCGTCACTTCTCATAGTATAGACAATTTCATGGCATCATTTTCATTAGCCTGTCTCATGGAAAATTGCTAGCTATTTATGTATATGCTAAAATAAATTAGCCATTTCATCGAGCAATGCGATTCTTATAAAATACATTAACACAATACTTGATTTTCCAGTTGGAGTAAATAAATAAATCAATACATTCAATACAGGGTGATTCTTTTATTGTGCCACTACGGCTTTCAGCGTAAGTGTTTTTATTGGGTTTATTTGTTACAATAAAAATTGAAATGGGCCAGTGATCTCAGAGCCAGCATCTTAAAAAAAAATCTATCTAATATTTGGGAAAGTATTGTGTGAAACACTTAAACTTGTAATTTTATTCAATCAATCATTTTCATTATTCTGTTATTCCTCAACCTGATTCTGATGGGAAATTTCACAAAGGGAAAGGGGGAATTCCGCCAGATGTTTGACTCTCCTGGCATTTCTGTGCCAGACCTGAGTCTGGGGGTGACGCTTCAGAGACTCAGCAGCACTTCGCTGAGCTGCAACCTTCTGTGTGGAATGCACCTCTTCCCTGAATAGGGAGAAATGACAATGGGACAAGTGCCAGATGGCCTCCTCTGTCACACCTTACAAAATGCCATTGATTGTGGCTCAGAGAAGGCCATTTACTCCAACCTCTGGGGGAAAGACTGGGGTATCATGACTGCAGGAAAAGAGAAGAGAGGTGTGCTGATGCTGTAAATGAAATTGGACAGAGGGCCTGCAAGCAGTTCTGGAGGTGAAATCAAGGCACCTCTGGGCAGGATGCCTTCCCCAAGTCATCAGCACAATGAAAATCAAAGGGAAATACAAGAGTATTTGCAGGTTTTGCCTGCCTGACGTCCATGCTCCCCTTTTTCTGATAATACCAACCTGATTTTGCTTTGGGGAAACGCCCATTTCCCCCACTCTCAGTCCTATGGTTCACAGGAGGCTGAGGCATCTCCCAGCTCCAGAGGGTGGAGCCATAAACCAAGTCCGGCCAATCAGCATGTTCTGCTCTGCCGGTCACACTGATTGGCTGATGGATGGCCATTCCCTAGGCCAAAAGAATGATACTCAACAACTCCCATTCTATAGGGACTACAGGAGAGAGAAAGACTGTCTTCTAGTTTGCTAAAGCTTTAAAGCATGGATGGGGCTTGCCCCTACAACCCTACAGGGGGGTGGGGGGACCTGGATGAAAAGATAGGCCAGTACACAACACAGAGTGAGCAGAAGAGCAAGACATATTCCCAACAACGCTCACAGTCCTTCTCCAGCAATTGTCAATTATGGGAGCCAATTAAATTCTCTTATTTGCTTAGCCAGCTGGAGTTGGCTTTGGGTCATTTGCAACCATAAGGTACAATACAGGAACCCAAAATAGAAAGTGTTCTATATGTAGCTCTCCAACTCCACAATGTATGTCAGGGAAAGCAAACCAATTAAACAGACACATACCGACAAACTCCCATAACTAATACTCAAAATCTGTAGGACCTCATGTATCCTATTCATCAGCCATGTTCTCTTCCTTCTAATACTGAAGTTGGAAGAATAAGTCAGGACCCCCAGACAAAAAGAACTCTAGACGGCCTCCAAGGTCTATAACAAATCCAGCCTGAGATCTCACAGACTTAATAAATTCTCAATTGTAGGTCCCTTGCGGTTCAGGTCAGGGATGGACCAATTTATGAGTTTAGGTAAACAGCTAGATGGCTAACACAACAAGTCTTGAACTTGGAGAAGAATTCTTGTGATCAATGATCACAAAAAGAAAAAAAAACCAGAAAATTAGGAAGGAGAAAGAGGGAGAAAGAGTTGCTTTGGGTGTTGAAAACAGGCCAACGTAAACTTGCTAGACCCAGTACTTTCTGAACCCTCTTTGCTGAGCTTCTGCAGTTACTGGGAACCCAACAAGAACCACGGAGAATGTCCTAACTTCGTAATGGAGGAAAGAAAATAAATGAATGGAGTTTAGACTCTGGTGGGTGAGATAGACCTCAGATAAGCTAGAAAAAACTATACTCAAGATAGGAGACCTTAATAAGTGCCAGGCACAGTATTATCCACTTTACATATCCTATAGAACAATGCTGTGAGGTTAAGTACTATCATTATCCCATTCTACACATGAGAAAACTAAGGCACAGAGAAGTCAGTAAATTGTCTGTGGTCACACAGCTTAGATCCAAACCGATGCTATCTGGGCATAGAAACCATACAACACCGCTATTCTACACCTCTGCTACATACATTCTATATACCTGTATACTAATTACAGACAGATAAATAATGACATCCCATTGATACTTATATACAAAATACCACCAATGGACCAAATCTTTTTTCTGTGGGTTTTTTTTTTTGAGACAATCTCACTCTGTTGCCCCAAATACAATGCAGCATCATAGCTCACAGCAAACAATCTCATAGGCTCAAGCAATCCTCCAGTGTCAGCCTCCCAGAGTGCTAGGATTACAGCCCGAGTTGACCAAATATTCTTAACTTCAGCATACCAAAGTTTCACCCCTCGCCATACTAACTGTAAAATTATTCTAAGAGACATAAAATATTCTAAGAATGACCATCTACTGAGCTGAGTATTAAAATGTAACTCCTAAATACGCCTTGTGTTACAGCTGAAGTTCTCTGCACAGTATTGATAAAAGGGAAGGAGGGGTAACAAACTCATCAATCATCTTTGTTTTATCCTGATGTTGGTTCTTTAATAAATGACAACAGCTACTGTTTACTGAATACCTAACTGAAGTAGAAGACAATATCCTTATCATGTAATTCTTACAGTATATTCCAGTATATTCCCCATTACACAGATACAGCCAACTGAGACTGGGGGTTAATGATTTACATAAGGCTACAGAGGGAGCAGCAGACAGAGTCAGTCAGCATGCTAAATTCATGGTCGGCTTTATCTCTAGCCTGCTCCTTTCACATCGAAGGGTCAACTCTTTGGAATTCTCGTGAGTTCAGTTACTAATTATAACATGCCATTAATTCTCAAACACCTAATGCCTACCACCAACTTTGAGTCTACCAGGAGAGAAAACCAGCAAAAACACATATTCATAAAATTCAGCACATTCTGTAAGAAAACTGACACAGGTTGAGGATAATAACATAATGGCGAGGTGTAGGGGAACATATTTAAATAGGATGAACAGTAAACAAGACTTAAGCTAGGTCAGGGTGGGCAGGGTCCTGGCTCCAGCCCAACCTGCACAAACTAGGGCCTTGCCTTCCTCTTCCTGGGCAGGGAAGGACCCAGATCAATTCAGTTAGCCTTTCTTGGGACTGGTAACCATAGCAGCATGAACAATAACAAAAATAACTGTAAGAGAAGCTCGCAGGCCATTCTGAAATAGTCGGAGGCTGGACCAGTGACTTTCCATGCATTCCCTGACCCCATCTTTACCGTAACCTGGTAAGAAGCATGCTGTTATTATTCCCATTTTCAAAACGAAGACTGAGGCTCGGAGAAGTTAAACAACACCCTCTTGGAGGCCACAATAGAGCTGGGCAGTAGAGGCCAGGTCCGAACCCAGCTCTGGCTGGACAGCTGATCCCCGGCCCCAGTGCGGCGGGGTCAGTGGCAGCCCGGTCGGCAGGCCTGCTCCAGCAGGGCCGAGTACACTGCCGATCCTCCCAGCTAGGACGTCGGAATTGAGGTGGTTGGCTCCCCTCCGCTGAAAGGAAGAGGGAAAGTGGGGAGGGGAGAAGGCGGGGGAGGAAGAGAGACAACACCGCAGCTGCCTCATTTCTCTAGGCCGGCGGCTCTCAACCTGGGGGTCGCGACCCACAGGAACTGCATTGAAGGGTCGCGGCATTAGGAAGGTTGAGAGCCACTGCTCCAGGTTCAGCTGCTTCACTGTCACAAGGACCTACCCGGTGGCCCCACGGATCCTCCCTTGCCTCCATCCAGGGCTACGGGACTGGGACAAGTCTTTCCTGGACTGAACCAAAGGTTTTGCCCTTCTTACCAATAACATTATGTGTAAAACACAGAGCACCTGGAATCTTGGCAATGAGAGTTACTTTAAAGCCTCAACTGAAGAATTTGGAGACACGGGTTCGCACTCCGCACCACCACCAAAACCAGGGATTCTCAATCATAGACCAGTGATATTTTCAGCCAGAAAATTCCTCATGGTGTAAGGTGCCCCGTACATTGTAGGGTGTTTAGCAGCATTTCTAAACATTAGAATCCTGCTAGCACACCCCTACCCCACTCCAGGCCTGGCCTCCAAAAGATGTCTGCAGACCTTGTCAAATGCCCACTGGCAGGGAAAGTCGCCGCTGGTTGAGAACCAGTCATCCAGAAAAACACTGCCCAACGAGACTTTCTGTGACAAGGGAAATGCCCTCTGCCTCCCTGTCCCACAGAGTAGCCACTAGCCATATGAGGCTATTGAGCATTTAAAATAAGGTTAGTGTAACCGAGGAATTGGGTGTTTAATTTTATGTAATTTTAATTAATTTAAATAGCCACACATGCCTAGTGGCTGCCGTATCTTGGACTGTGCAATTTTAGAGGTGTCACAAAATTTCCATATTCATGAGAATCAGGTCCTCAGCAGATGGGTATTTGGTTTCTAGTTCTAGATTCTTTGTATTAATTAAAAATTATATTTTCTTCACAGTGGAAATTAATAAAATCTCTAATTTTTCTCTTTTTGATAGTCTCACTCTGTTGTCCCAGGCAAGAATGCCATGGGGTCATAGCTCACAGCAATCTAAAACTCTTGGGCTCAAGCAATCCTCTTGCCTACGCCTCCCAGGTAGCTGGGAATACAGGTGCCTGCCACAATGCCCAACTTGTTTTTCTGTTTTTTTCTTCTAAATAAGGCGCTTGTATTGTTCTTGCTCAGGCTGGTCTTGAACTACTGAGCTCAGGTGATCCACCCCCTCTTAGCCCTCCTAGAATGCTAGGATTTACAGGTATGAGTCACCATGCCTGACCACTCTCTAATATTTAAAGTGGTTTTTTTTGGTGGGGAGTTGAGACAGAGTCTCACTTTCTTTCCTGGTAGAGTGCTGTGGCATCATAGTTCACAGCAACCTCCAACTCTTGGGCTCAAGCAATCCTCTTGCCTCAGCCTCTCAAGTAGCTGGGACTGCAGGTGCCCACCCCAAGGCCCAGCTAGTTTTAGAGACGGGGTCTCGCTCTTGCTCAGGCTGGTCTCTAACTCATGAGCTCAGGCAATCCACCCACCTCAGCCTCCCAGAGTGCTGGGATTATAGGCGTGAGCCACCATGCTGTGCCCTGAAAGTGTTTTTTTCATGACTTTTTAAAAATTTAATTTCATACTTTGAATCTTACTGAACTTTTACAAAAATTATTTTTTTATAAACAGTTTTGATCAGAATAGTAGATTTATATAATTGAGTCACTTTGGAGAAAGATTTATGCTTATGGATCAGAACAAAGTGCACGCTTCAAGAAGCTAGTTGCAAAATAATTTTTTTCCAATGTTGGAAAAACGTGCTTGCTACTCTCTTCGGGACACACTGAGTACAAATGGTGTCTTCTGAGACATCAGCTATCCTGCAGAAAGTGCTCTGCTCTGGCAACCCCAATAACTCATGTCATTTGGAAACGAGAGTGGCACTATGGAAAGGTTTCTTAACATGCCTCTCTCTGTTCTGTTTCTCCCCTGAAAAACCCAAAATGCACACATTTGGGTGAAGCTTTCTGCTGCAGCTCAAGGAGTGATGGATTTTTCAGCTTAGAGAGGAAGATTAGTACTGATGCAACAAAGTGACTATAAAAGCAACCACAGGACATTATAAATACATTGTGGCTGTCAGCTTTCTACTACAATGGGCAAACATAGGCCCAAAGACCTTTTGGAAACAGGGGTGTTGGTCACACAGAGCAGCAAGAACAGGGCGTGGAACACCCAGAACTATGATACTGAACCATCTGCAAAGCATTTCTCCAGCGACACACCGAGCACTTGAGATGAGATAAAGCCTGATAAAGAAAGTCAACAAAGAATGTTCGAGTTACCCACCCGCTCTTGATATAAAACAATTTTAGCTTTGGCAATGTCCTGATAAATAAGTATGAAACTAGTATTTCTACCTGTCTCCTTTGCTAGGCTCAATCTAGATTTCAGGGTGACCTCAGCTTGTTAATATGAAGCGTCACTGCCTATGGTACATACACACTATCAGTGGCTACCTGACAATCACTCCCAACTCTTTTTCTCTCTTACTTCTTACTTCTCGAGCTGGGGAAAAAAAGGATATTCCCCCTTCTCCAGTGTTCTCTGTTGTCAGGGACAGAAATCTAACTCAGTTCTGGCTCAAAGGGATAAGGGAGAAAGGATCGGAAGGATTCTCCTCCTTGATAAGAGTAAAAGAATATAAAGGGATCTCTTTCTCTCTCTCACTACCCCGTCCCCTGCCCTACTTTGTGCTTTAAATGCAATGATGTAGGTAAGTGATGCCTGGTGCCTTAGCAGCCATCTTGTGGCAAAGAGCAGAAAGTTAAAAGGAATAAATAAAGATATGCCAAACAAAGAATGAGATGTTGTAGAGGACCACACCAATCTTGGCAGGGCCTACATTCAAACTACGGGGCAAATAAAAATCCTTGTATGTTTTTAGCCTCTGTTACAAGGTTTTCTAGTAGCGAGGTGTACCAAGAACACACGCTAATTGATACAACTTAAACCGCACAAATGACAAGAGAAAAATCACTTCCTCAAAGGAGCTAAGCTACTAAAAGTATAATTAACCAGGTCTCTTGGTATTCGAGATGGTTCCCTGAATATTTTTCATTGAAGAAAACAATGATCTGTCTTTTGAGTACCTCTAAAAAAAAAAAACAATTCCTCCCACCTACCTATTTTACTAACGTGGTCTACTGACACTACTTCACCCAGTCTTCCAACAAGCCCACCTGACGGGTACTATTATTACACCAATTTGTAAAGTGAAGAAACAGAAGCAGAGAGAAGTAAAACAAAATGTCCTGGGGCAACAACTGTTATAAAAAACTTGGTCACACAGTAGCAAAATGGCTATATGTGGGGCCCCAATGGCAACCATGGTCAATGCCAACTGAGTGATAAACATTACTTGCTCTAACATAGGGACCAGAGCATAGCTCATACACAGTCACTGGGTCTGCACTTTGATGTGCAGACACTGCCCTGGCCACTGAAGAATGGATCCTTAGGCTTGGGATGCCCCCGAGGGACAAGGGGACAGTAGCTGTACCAGCAAAAGTGTTGCCTCAGGATTACCCGTGCCCATGCCCCGGCTGGGTGAGTCCTGCCTGATACGTATACAAAGTGGCGGTAAAGGTCCTATGCAACTGAAAATAGTAACTACTTGCTACCCCTCGGGGTTTTACACCAAAGGAAAAATAATGAGGCTAAAACAAGCTTTAAAAGATTACAAGAAAACATAAGTCAGGAAAAAACACCTTAGAAATCCTGGGAGGCAGGCTTGTCTAGTGGATATATGCAACAAATACACTGACATAGAGGGCTAGGCATGTAGCTTAGGGTGGTTAAAGAACCCTCAGTCAAGGCCGGGCATGGTAGCTCATGCTTGTAATCCTGAGGCTGAGGCAGGTAGATTGCTTGAGCTCACGAGCAAGACTGAGACCCAGTCTCTACTAAAAATGAAAACCTATGGCAAGAAGCTAGCTTAAGCCCAAGAGCTTGCAGTTGTGGTAAGCTATGATGCCGTGGTTCTCTACCAAGGGTGACACAGTGAGACTCCACCTCAAAAAAGAAAAGAAAAAAAAAAGACCCTTAAGCCAGCCTGACCTCTCTGAGTCAGATATCCCTTCTTCTATTATTATAGAAACAATAGAAATATCTAACTTTATTGAGTCATGGTAAGAATTAAATGAAATGATGTATGTACAGTAAGGACTCAACAGTTTTTAGCTATCATTATCATCATTTTCAGTTGTTAATAGTAATAAATTGTAACGTTACTGGAAAGTCCCTAACAAGGCTCTCAGCACACACTAGGTATTCAGCAAAAGTTTATTCTTCATTTTTTTTCCTTCTCTTTCTCCTCTACAAATAAGTCCAAGATTTAACGCTGATGTGATACACCAACAGCAATTTTTTTAAATGTTAATAAGTTCATCCCACTGAAGTGGGGACTGGCTTGGTATTACAGTAGATTAAAAGACACAGAAAGCTTCAGTTGGACAAACGCTCACGTGATAAATATTCCAAATCAAAAAAAGGTAGAGAAAGTATGTACTCATTTAAAATACAAGGACATAAATATAGGCGGCATTAACATTTATACATGTTTATATATTATAAATGTAAGGATACCCCTTCCATTGGCTACATTTCTCTGAGTATCAAGAACAGAGATAATTTCAAGGTTAAAAAAATTTTTTTGTTTATAATTCAGATTTTTCTGCTAAAAATATACACTCCTCATATAATTTGGAAGAACAGGCATTACTTTACAAAAGATAAACGTAAGGCGAATGATCTAATCTCTACCCTCTGGAGTCAGTTTTCTAGGGGTGAACAGTTAATAATTTGTCAACTACATAAATGTCAACAAACCTATAAGAAATTTAAAAATTTTTAAACATCTAACTCATCTAACCTCTGTGCTCTTAGTATGTCACTCTTCTGTATGTTCCTCTTCCCTAAGTTCTCATTCTCACCAGGAATACATTCATAGCTCTGGTTTCAACCCTATTTCTCTTGGTAGGAATGTCTCAGGGAACATCTTTAAGCCCCCCATGGTGTGACTAAAATGTTCAGACAGGTGGAGCACACAAAAACAAGTAACACATTAAGACTCATCACTACTGGGCTCGCCTCATTCACGGAGGTTTTGTGGACTGGCATTTGCTAAAAAGTCTTTCCTTTTTGGTTGGCCAGCTTCGAAGAGCCTTGTGAACGCCAGGACTTATGATAAGCAATGACATATTTAACTGTAACATATTAATGTTCATGATAATGCATTCTTTCATTTGGGTGATATAAAAGTCCCTCTAGTCTGACTTACAGTTAGATATACACTGAATGCTTCATCAATCACAGCCATTTTTATTCTCAATCTTGTACAAAAATACTAGAGAAGGTGAATTTCAGCTACACATAGAAGAGGCCTTTACCATTAGCCCTGAAAATTTTCACTCTTCTGCTTTAGACCTTGACTTTTAACAGTTTCTGCCTAAGCATTCCATTCAACAGCACCTTTCACTAAAGCAGATTTTATCTACAGGGCAAAAGCAAATCCACAGTGATATCTCTTCTATAGGGTCAAATCTGCCATATCTATAATAGAAAGAAGACCATATTTCTCAGTTATAAACTCGATAAAATGCTCAGTATCGCAACATCAGCAATGCCCAGGAACAAGCAGCATCAGAAAGTCACAGCAACTTGAACGCAGATTTTAAAGGGAGGATTTAGAACTATCTCACAGAGAGAGCCAATGAGCCTACTTGTAGCCAAGTGGCAAGTCAGTCTGCGGTCACATCTACCCCTAATAAATGCACTTGAAAGAAACTACTCCCCTTTTCCATTCATGTAAGGGCTTGTCATAGTTTCATGGCCAAAATCATCCCACAATTAACCTTGGACCTACAGATCATGAAGCAATCCAGCGTAGAGGCAGCAATCAAAGCAGCCACCATCCAACAAGGTCTTATCCTACCTCAACTGCAATTATCTTTCAAATGAGCGACACCAGACTTTTTAAGGTCAATACACTATTACAGTTCCTCATATGCAACACAGAAGTAATGCAACTAAAGACTCATAAAAATCTGTCTCCAAAAATGTTTTGCTTGGGATGGGGGAGAGTTAAGCCTAGTCAACTAAATTAAGTTTAACAAAAACTCAACATCTGTGTATTCAATATTTATGTTTTGATTTTATGACCTTTCCTCACTTTTGTCCTCTTACATTCTTCCATCTTACAAATCTCTTCTTAGACCAATAAATTTATGTTTTTATTCCTACATCATTTACTGGTTGAGCTCTTAAGGCAAAGAAACACTGAATTATTGAAATTCAGTGTGGAGATGCTTCCAGGGTAAAGTTCTCTGTTTATTAGCAGAAGAAATGCATTCAACCAACTTGACTTCTAAGTCTGATAAGATCTCCCTGGAAAAAAATTGATTCTATTATGATGAATTATCCTTTGAGGTGAAAAATGAGAAATATACATATTGAGCTTTATTATATTTTAATTCTACTGGGTTTGAAACAAAACTTGAGTAAGCCATCTTGTAGATGTTGGAAAATGGCAAACTTCCCTGCAAATGACATGCAAGAAGTAATTAAAGTAAATGAACATGAAATTAAACAGCACCCCTATAAAGCAGGATATAAAAGTAAAGATTATTAGGGAAAAAAAGGCTGTCTTCCTGCTCTGTCTATATTAATCTCATGAATTGTGCACTTACTCTATTCCTCTTTTATTATTAGATGATGGGTTTTTAGAGCATGGGTTTTATTAGGATGAGCTGAAGGAAGGTCTTGAGTAAGCGAGCTGAGCTGCAGGTCTTGGTAGTTTATTATATCTTTCCCAATAACTTAAATACTAGATTGAGCCATGCAAGGTAAAGACAGGCTCATCAGCCTTGCTGTGGATGTAATGATAGTGAAGATCCTGGTCAAAAAAGATGACAAAAGTTACAAAAGATGGGCCAGGAGTGGATGCTCTCACCTGTAATTCTAGCGCTCTGGGAGGACAAGGCAGGTGGACTGCTTGAACTCAGGAGTTCAAGATCCGCCTGAGCAAGAATGACACTCTATCTCTATTGGAAAACAGTAACTAGCTGGGTATCATGGCAGGTGCCCGTATTCTCTGCTACTCAGGAGGCTCAGGCAGAAGGATCTCTTGAGTCCAGGAGTTTGGGGTTGCCATGAGCTAAGATGACACCACAGCACTGTACCCAGGTGACACAGTGAGACTCTGTCTCATTAAAAAAAGGTAACTATGATTACTGTGCTTACTAATATCCATGGAGCACCTATATCTACGTAGTGTGTTCTGGGGCACGCACAAAAAAATTAAATAGGTTATTACCTTCAGGCAAGAATTTGCGGCTTTCAAATCTACAAAGGACCCACTAAAATACAGAGCAGACTTGAACAAAGGTTATAATGAAATATAAACACACACTTGTGGGAGCCCAGACAAAGGAATGAGTCACACGGGCTGGGTTAAATTGAAAGGGCTTCCCAGACATCACATCTGAGCCAAGCCTTGAAGGATGAGTAGGATGTTAATGGGGTGGGGGCCTAAAGAGGGAGGACTGGCATCTAAAACCCAAGGAAGCAATAACATGAGCTGTAAAAGTTCAAGGGTAGGGCAAACCAAGGATAGAACAAGGGGTCTGATGTAAGGTCCATGAACGCTCCCGTGTCTCTCCTCAACTCCTAGAAGAGGGCCCAGCCCCCAAAAGGCACCCTGACATTCTGAGGAGGGCCAGGCTGGAGGAACAGAAGCCAGCATGACTGGCGCCAGAGTATGGAGAGCGCAGAGGACACGCCACGGAGCCCAGTCTTCAGGCTACAGCAGGACAGAAACTTCAGAGGGTAGAAGGACAGGGCTCGGCAACTTGAAGGGAGTGGGAGGGGAATGGGGAAGAACGGGGAGCTCTGATTAAGGTTTCAAACGTGGAAATTTAGTGTTTGAAAGCCCATAATTCCGTGCCCATGTTTGCCACTGGTAATACCCACAAATGCATTTCAACCTCAGAGAAATCGTGCGCACAAGAGCCCCTTCTGGGCATTCACAGCCTTCCAACAGAAACCAGAGCAGCCCAGTCTTCAAGTGCACATAGATAAACTACTCTGTGACCTTGCAAAGGCTGCTGCACCACTCTGGGTCTCAGTTTTATTACCTATAAAATGATCTCAACAGCAATGTCTATGGAAACTGATTATGAGGAATACAAGGGGTGATGGATGAAAGGGGTTCAGGATGGCTCATGGAATCGGCACATACAACGCCGATAAACATTACCTGCTGTTATTCCTATTATTTTTCTTATTATTATCCACCAAGGATGGTAAAGAATGAGTCCCAATGTCCCAAATGGCTTAAGTTCCCAATTCTGTGATCCTTGTGTTGGAAGAAAACTAAACTCCATAAGGGGTCGATCCCAATCTACGGTCAATTGTCTATAGATGGACGAGATGGTTTCTGGATGAATAATGCCAACATGGGGGAAAAGGCATGAACAATGATTATGGAGAGAGCTCTGTGATAAAAATAAAAGTGCGGGCACATCAATGAAATATCCGTGTAGGAGAAGGCACCTGTCAACTACACATCGCCAGCAGGCAGCACGGGAATGCACAGGGAAGTCAACTCAACCCGCTCGCTATCTTCCAAGCCCCTTAAGACAAGGGAGCCCAGTGACCCACACAGGAACGCAATGTCTTTGGGTGGGGGTTCTGCTGGAGGCTCGGGGCAGGAAGGTGGATGAAGAGGTGAGGGAGGGCTGTGGGGAATTAACCAGGAACGCTTTCAGATATCTAGGGACAGGGGGGAGATGTAGAGAAACACAATAGGCAGGCTACATTTTCATGCTTTTGGCCACATTTTACCTAAGAATTTACATGAAGGTACATTTTTGTCAACTGTTCCATATGTTTGTGGGCTGTACTCTAGGAAAAAGTCTATTCAACAGTCACATTTTCCTAAATACTGTATGCAATGCTAGGCAATTGAGTTATTTCTGTATCATATAGGGACCACCTTCTTTTTTTTTTGAGGCAGAGCCTCAAGCTGTCACCCTGGATAGAGTGCCGTGGCATCACAGGTCACAGCAACCTCCAACTCCTGGGCTCAAGTGAGTCTCCTGCCTCTGCCTCCCAAGTAGCTGGGACTACAGGCACCCGCCACAATGTCCGGCCATTTTTTGGGTTGCAGCCAATCATTGTTGTTTGGCAGGCCTGGGCTGGATTCGAACCTGCCAGCTCAGGTGTAGCTGTGCTGCCTTTGCTGCTTGAGCCACAGGCGCCAAGCCAGGACCACCTTCTTTAACCCAGAATGTAGGGTTACACACAAGACTGATGCAGAAAGGAAAAGTGAATAGTAAGGGCACCAATGCACAGTAAAAATCATTAAAATATGGCATGCCATTGGCCACCTTAGACTTGCATGCGTGGTCATGAATCTAAACCCAAATCTCCAGAACCAAACTTCACAATTCAGTTGATTCCTTTTATGTTTATGTGGAAAATCGAACAATATGTTTTCTGGAGAAAGCTACCACTGAGGAGTTCTCGGGGGTCACGTGAAATTTCAGATGGAACCAGGCATGGTGGTTTACATCTGCAATCCCAGTGCTTTGAGAGTCCGAGGTGGGAAGACCGCCTGAGATCAGTCTAGGCAACACGGCAAGACCCTGTCTCTACAAAAACGTAAACTTAGCTGGGCCTGGTGGTCTAGAGTCCCAGGTACTCAGGAGGCTGAGGCAGGAGGATAGCTTGAGCCCCGGAGCTGGAAGCTGCTGAGAGTGATGACGGTGGCGACACTGCCCCTCCCGGGGCAGAACCGCTCTGTAGACAAAGAGGGAAGAAGGGAGAACCAAGGAAGCCGCGCCAGTGCTGGGAAGTGGTCGCCCTCCTCCAGTGCCGGTGCCGTGAACAGGCCGGAGGTAGGAATGAACCTTTAGGCAGACCCAGTGCAGCCAGCTTTTCACCTTTGTAGTTATTAAGCAACAGAGGAGGTCTAGGTTCAAGTTTAGGTCTCCCAACTCGCAGTCTCATGTGCTGCACCACACAACATCTTCCCTTCTCCTAAGTGCAAATTGATAATAAAGTTTGGAATTTGTTAAACCATTAGCTGCATTTCCTCCTTTTGGGTGTCCTATAAAGCAAAGCAGGAGTCCCCTGGGCACATTAAGGGAAAACAGAAAGAGCTCCCATGATAGAGTTCAAGATAAGAATGCAGAGTATTATACAGCCTATCGTTTATACCTTTTAAAGTAATACAGGCCTCTCACAAAGCTGCTGGATATTCTAAGTAATTATCTTTGAGTAAGTTTTAGACTGTATTCTGTATATAAATAATGCCACTTTTAGTAAATTATCACTAAGTTCTCGACACAATATAAAACATATTAATAAAAAAAGTCTTAGGTTTTGTTTTGTTTTGTACTTTAGTTTCCAATTCTGCAATCCGGAACTAAGACCAATTTTTGTACTATTCCCATATATTTAAATAAGAAAACATAAGGAAAAAAGACTGTTGTTTCTGAGAGTTTGGCCAAAGTATCATAGTAGAATCTATATTTGCTAAGATCCCTTGTAATGCTGTGATTGACTAGATGGTTTTTTTCCCCCCTTTCTGAGTTATCAATATCCACCTATCCACAATAAAAAGAAACACAGAACACCGAGACAGGTTAGCAAGCTCTGTCAACTAGTCCCTGAGAAGGGGCCTGGGACAAGTGTGAAAATATTCAGATTTCAAAATGACTGTGTGTTTTGGCGGGCTTGATCTCCCGAGCCAGGCAAGACACTCCAACGTTACCCAAGAAGGCGGAAAGATCTTTCATCATAAATTACCTGATTTGAATCACTGCAGATTCAAAAGAAAAATCAACTTTAGAGCCTATAGAATATTCAAGGTTTTACAATAACGAGTTACACAAGTTATCTGGAAATACTCTTTTAACTATCCTTCACACAGGCCCTGATTACTACATACCATTTATTAATTCACTCAGCAAATATTTGTCAAGTCCCTACTATATGCCAGACCCTGAATGCTAAGAATGTAAAAAAAGATAGTATATTAGCCTGCACTGTGATAATCAAAACTAGAACCACCCCACCCCCCCCGGGGACAGGATAGCAGGTCTTAGTATATGCCTAATGCTTCCAGAAATAAATAAGCAATATAATTTTTATACTCATGGTTTACTTCCAACATCAAATTTATGTAGAAAAGAAAGAGGCTGCCCTTTAAAGAAAAAAAAAAAGTCAGTGGATCAAAAGCATCATTAATCACTGTCTCTTTTAAATTAAAAGGTTCGCAAAAAGGTGGGCACGGAACCAACGTGGGAAACAAATCACTCCCCTCGCTGAGTGAGGGTCAGACTCTAAATGGGAGCGTCCTCGGTATTTACCCAGCTCATCTCCTGCGTAATGGATTTGGAGAGGAGATTTCCGCTGGGGCTCTGCTAATTTGAGGCCTGACTTTTTGCTTTTTAAAAATGACTCTTGGGTGGTTCCTCCAGTATTGTGACTAGTTTTAGAAATGAACCTTCCAAGTGTCCTCTCCACGCGGTCCTCCCTTGCATGAGCTGACCCGTTAGATCTTGAGCCGCTGTGAAGGTGCTGCATCAATACACAACAGGACTCATTCTCTGGGTGGCCTCGGGACTGCAGTCCTCAGATGGCCAGTCCTTGGAAAGCACATGCAAAACCTGCCAAATGTACCCAGGAAGGAACCTCTCACGCAGGGGCTGGAAGAGTGAAGGAAACCCTGCAAGTGGCTCCTTAAATCAGCACTGTCTCAGCAAGCAGGGCTCCCAGTCAGTGTTTTCCAGCCTCCCGAAGGTAGCTAGGTCAGAGGGAAAGGAAGAAAGCACAGAGGGAACGTAGCCCCTGGCGGACTCACACTTCCCATCCTGGGACACACCGGCCCAGAGGGATTTAAATATGTTTAAAAAATTACAACAACAAAAAAATCGAATCTGTGCAAAAACCATGAAAGCTGGGAATATCAATTGCTGCTGGGAGAGCATAACAACTGTGAGGGTTTGGGGAGACTGGGTTCTCACTGCTCTGTTGTTGTCCATCTCAAGGTGTGCGGTGTCCTCAGCTGGGGCCTGTTTGTAGAAGTTGACAGTCTCTGAGATTGGGAGAACCCCTCCCATGCTCTCACACGCTTTACATCAGTCCTTCGCCTGGTATTGATTTCTCTTCCATGTTTCTTTCCATCAATTTCTATGTTAGAAAGAGCGAGCGGAGATGAAAAAACATAAGCTGCACATTCATGACAGTGAGAATAATGCCTTGCCCCAGTGGCTGGGTGTTCGCCTGGTGCTTGCACACGTTTCCCACACCTGCCTAAACTTCCCCCTCTCAACTCCGGAGCATACTCGCTCTACGTGTCAAAGTTGAGAAAACTTGAGACCAAGGTCACAGAGGTCGAGACTGGAGGAGCTGAAATTTGAACCTGCCAAACAAGCCCTTACCCAGGATTTCTCTCATCTTTAATACACAGCACAACTGACCAGGAGCTTGAGTAGCTGTAGACAGGGTATGTGGCTCAAGTCCACAGCAGAGCAAACTGTACTAGTTCCTTACCTAATTAATCTCTATCCGCCCTCCTTCCGTACCACCAGAAACCCAATTTTGTTTAGGCAGAAACTTGCTCAATTAAAATATTCACAGTTTCTGGCGCTCTTGTAACAAAGTCTCTTGGCTGATGAAATACAGACAGACAACCATGGGAAGAGCATTCTTCCCAAAGCACAAAGGCAAATCTAGTATAATATATTTCATTTTACAAAGAAGCAAAATCTGCAGAGAAGGAATCTCTCTTGTCCTTTCCTCTTTGACCCCCTCCCTGCCGAGAAGCACATCTTTGATGTTCAGAGGTACAGGAGCTACCCTGCGACTCCTGGAACACAAGCCATGTGCTAACCATGGTAGACAAAAAAGCAAGAAGCAGCTCAGTCTTTGGGGACTCCTATGACCAGCCTTTGAGGGCCTCTCTACTTTTGGACTTCTTATTCTGTTAAACAGAATACTATCCCACTTCCATTTGATTAAGCCAGAGGACTACATGTTCTGGCCCTTGGGCCAAACCTGGAGCCCATTTTCATAATAAAGTTTTATTGGAACACAGCCATCTCCGTTCATTTAAGTATTATCCACGGTTGCCTTCATGTCACAACATGGAGTCACGCAGTTGCAACAGAGTCTGCAGCACAGCCTGCAAAGCCTGAAATATTTATTGTCAGTGAAAGAAAGAAAGAAAAGGGAAGGGAAAGGGGAAGAGGAAGAGAGGGGCAGGGCAGGGCAGGGAATGGAGGGGAAAGAAAGATTCCCAGCACCTGTACTAAGTCACAGTAATCAGGTTTCTGTTCAATGCACCCAATTCATTCCTAATTGAAACACAGCCTGTTGTAGAAAATTTCCAGTAAAGAATAAAACTGTTTTATCTTCCTTTTTATTCAATCTTCAAAAACTGTGTATATCAAGTCCTGCTATGTGCCTCTCGATCCTTGGTGATGTGCTAGAAGGTCAGGAGTGAAAACTGTTCCTGAACCTTGAGGAGCAAGTCAACTTTACAGTCATAAGCTAGAAGAATGACTTCAGAATAACCATTCATAATTTTAAGTACAAAGGGGAAAATGTAAGCTGCTTGCAAAAATATAGCTCTACCCTATTGCTTTGAAATTCAATACTGCATTTAATTCTCATTGCAGCCTTTTGAAAATGGGTACAATTTCTCCTATTTAACAGGTAAGTAAAGAGAGGCTCACAGAGGTCAAGTAGCTTGCATAAATCACACAGCGAGAGCCCAATCTACAAGCGTTAGAGAAATCATCTCTGAAAAAGTGATCATTACCTATTTCTACACGAATCTGCTCCACCTACCCCAGTTCTAGGCACACTACTCCTTGGTGGAGAGTCAGACACTTTTTAAAGCACCACTGCTAAACTACTGAATAATAACCAGGTCTAACACACTCAAAGGAAATCCTGATTCTAAGAAGGCATTTGTCTGGAAGATTCTCACTTGGTGAATTTAGCACTTCCATATGACCATCATTTATAAGTCCAGAGAGGTTTTTTGGGGGGGGAAGGGGGAGCATTTGAGCATCTGTGCCCAAAATAAAGAATGTAACCCTTAATGTAGTTTCTGCTTTGGTGCCCCCAATATCAAGCCACCTATGCTTATCACCTCATCATGGAGATCAAACACCCTGCAGGCTTCCCTAGAATGACTTCTAGAGAGGCTTGCCATGTACAGAGAGAGATCTGACTGGACTCTCTAACTGCTTTGGCACCTGTCCCTCATTCCTCTTTGGCTGGTTTATCGAACACTGCATTAGAAGGACAGGGAGGCTCCCAGTATCTTCGTCATCAGTCTTACTCTCTGAATTTCCAAGCACAAAACTGTCCATTCAATAGTTATCACCCTGGGCTGAGCATGGCGGATCACGCCTGTAGTCCCAGCACTCCATCTGAGGTGGCTGTGGCTCGGCTAAGGCGATGGCACTCTAGCATGGGTGACAAGGGTAAAACTCTGTCTCGAAAACAAAACAAAAAGTTATTACCCTGTAGTTCACTTAGAGGTAAAGAATTATTCAATTGATAACAGTCTTTTATTAGGTACTCCAAACAATAAGAACATTAATTGTTTCCTTCATTCAGACAGGGTCTGGTTAGATCACTTGCTAGAGGGCAGAGGTATCAGCACAGTTCACTGCAACCTCAAACCTGTGGGTCGCGACCAATGAAAATACATCCTGCATATCAGATATTTACATTACGATTGACAACAGTAGCAAAATTATAGTTATGAGGTAGCAATGAAAATAATTTTATGGTTGGGGGTCACCACAATATGAAGAACTGTATTGAAGGGTTGTGGCATCAAGAAGCTTGAGAACCACTGGCTTAGGCAATCCTCCTGCCTCAGCATCCCCAGCACCTGAGACTACAAGTGTGTCCTACCACATGCAGTAAGTTTTTCTGGGTTTTTTTTTTCGGGGGGGGGGGAGCAGAGATGGGAGTTTCCATCTTACAAGGAAATTTTTCTGTTTTTTTTGGGGGGGGGATGGTGTGGAACTCTTGGGTTCAAGCAATCTTCTCCCCTCAGCCTACCAGAGTACCAGGATTATAAGTGTGAGCCACCACACCCAGCCATATGCTTTATTTATTTACTTTTTCTGACATAGTCTCACTCTGTTCCCCAGGGTAGAACACCAGGGCATTAGCCTAGCTCACAGCAACCTCAAAGTCTTGGGGTCAGTGATCCTTCTGCCTCAGCCTCCTGAGTAGGTGGGCCTACAGGTGCCCACCACAACCCCTGGCTAATTATATTTTTTAGAAGAGATAGAGTCTTGCTCTTGCTTAGGCTGGTCTTGAACTCCTGAGCTCAAGCAAGCCTCTTTCCCCAGCCTCCCAGAGTGGTAGAATTATAGGCGTATACCACCATGCCCAGCCCCTGTATTTATTTTTATTTTGAAAAGACAGGACCTCACTCAGTTGCCCAGGCTAGGGTGCTTGTTCAAGGCTTGTTCAAGGCTCACTGTAACCTTGATCTCCTGGGTTCCAGCAACTTTCCCACCCAAGCCTCCCAGGAAGCTGGGACTACAGGCATGTGCTACTTATACCTGGCTAATTTTTTTTCTTTTCTTTCTTTTTTTTTCTTTTTAGAGACAAGGTCTCACTATGGTGCCCAGGTTGATCTCAAACTCCTGGCCTCAAGTGATCCTCTTGCCTCAGCCTCCCAAAGCGCTGGGATTACAGGGTGAGCCACCATGCCCAGCCCCTAACATTTATGGAATATTCACTGGGTACCAGGTTCTACCTACTGCTTTTATATTCAATATTGCATTTAATTCTCACAGGAACCTTCTGAAAATGGGTGCAATCTCCCCTATCATACAATAAGGGGAAAGACACTCAGAGAGGCCAAGCAGCTTGCATAGAACACACTGAGAGAAAGCTGGCGGCTGGGATGCTGAGCCAGCTCGTCCGATTCCAGTGTCGACTCTTGCACTTTCAGAAATTCCTGTCCTAAGCTTCAAACAAGTCTAACTCTGTTCTGTGAGATAGTAGCCACGGTTCTAGGAAACCGCAGGTGGTTGGGGAAGGAACCCGAAAAACAGAAAACAAAAAATCCTCCCTTCTTTCGTCTCAAAAAATTTCTGGACTGCTTTTGTTTGGTCTAAGAGCAGCAACTTTGGCCCAAAGCAACGCGTGCCTGGCAGATTAATTGAGCACTCCCTTACCCTTGTTGCAGGCCCTGCCAGGATTGACCTGATGAGAAATCAGTCAGGAGACAAAGCACAGGATGTAAGAAAATAGAGGACCCAAATCCGAGAAAAAGAATGGCTCGGAGTCCAGAAATCCTTTGGTAGCAAGCCCTGAGGCAAATCCATTATCAGATCAGGAAACTCATTGCTAATAATCACTCACCTATTAGCTCCCCCGAAGGCCCCAGAGCTAACTAGATGTTTTCTTCTAGGAGGAAACGGCCAGAGGTGAGACAAAGACACCTGGGCAATTAGCTGACTTCACAAATACTCTTCTCTCTCTCTCTCTCCACCCCCCCCACCCCCGTCACACAAACACACACAGAGAACAGAAACACCACTGCGCGCGCGCGTGTGTGTGTGTGTGTGTGTGTGTGTGTGTGTGTGTGTGTGTGTGTGTATACGCGGCAGCACTGACTTGGGCTTCCGGGGCTACCCACCGCCCCAGTAACCCGTGAGCCTGGTCTCAATGAAGATTTACAGCAACGGGCATGAGCACACCAAAAGCTGGACTGGCTCCCGACGAACTGATAGAATATGAAGGAAACCTGTGAACCACGTGAAGAGAAACCTCATGGGAATCACACAGGAGGAATGGAGCAATATGCGAAGGTCGCATTTTGGGTAACCGAAAGATGGGAGCTCCCTGGGCACCCAGAGAAACAAAGGAGAGCACCAGACGTTGAGACGAAAATGCAAAAGCTCACAGAGACCTAATGACCTGGGCATCCGCTCCGCGGACAAGGAGGCACAGGTGCAGGGAGAGTGCCTGGTTCTGAAACCTACTGAACGGTAGACACAAGTTTGACAACTGGGCAGACTTTGTCAGGACTGTAAGGACAGATCCAGGGTCAAAACAGCAAACAAGGAAGGAAGGAAGGAAGGAGACGAAGCCTGGACGGTACCTGGAAAGGGACAGCCAGGAGGGAAGGTCAGAAAGTCACCCAGCCCCCGACTCACATGCACAGAGGGTTACAGCTTCTAACTTCTAATGCTCTCTCCACACCACAGATATACGATGGCAGAACTGAATTTAAGCCTTCCTCAAAGAACTTTAACCTCAGATCCACCACTGGACCCCCGCCCCTGACTAAGGCAGAAGGAGCGTCTTGTATAAGTCTGGTGAGTCTCGTCCTCACACGCATTCTTTGTCACATGTACAAGCATATAAAGACATTGCAGTTAAGTTACACATTGAGAAAATGTCCTCAGCTTTGTAACTTGTTTTGCCTTCCCGTTGTGTACTAGTATCGTGAGCCCGAGGTGATGGAAGGAAGTGCTCCTTGGAGCAGGAAAAGAGACTCAGTGTCAGAAAACGGCTCGAGTAGATCCAGACGGAAGAGAACCCCAAAGCAAAACTCCGGGGAAAGGACTCAAAGGTGCTGTGCCGTGACTGAGCATAGAACTACCCATGCGAGAGGACCACATGCGGGTAGCAAGCACTCTGCTGATGCTGGCTGCCCACCAGCGACCACCGTGTACAGGAAGCCATGGAGCTGAAGGCAGGAAAAGACAAGACAGTTTGCAAGACACAAGAAGGGGGTGTAATTATGCAAAATTACGTTAAGACAAAAGGGGGTGAGCCAGGCAAATATGACCACTTCCGGTAGACAGGACTAACATACTTCTTAAAAATGTCCATGTTTTCATGTTTTTCTGAAGGTATTTTGGCTTCTAAATTGCCATCAGCTAGATGGAGGAGGCAGAGAATAATTCTAAAAATCGGATAGTCAATCGGTCTAAGACTAATAAGCATTCTAAGGTGCCTGAGAGGAGACAGGTGCTCCCGCAGAGATTCCCAGGGGACCAGGGATGACAGAGACCGGGCTGCGCACACCTACCCAAGAACTCGTAACGCAATGAAAGCTGACCTGCTTCCCTTCCAGGCCAGAGGAGATACTGAGAAGGAAGCAATCTTTGTAGCGTCACTTCGAGAAGGACAAGTTACTAGGCAACAACCAACATAGTTTTCTGGAGAAACGTCATGCGGCCCCTCTGACCAAGTGACAAGTCAGGTAGACAAAGAGGAAATGAGAGATGTAATCTCACAGGCTTCTGTTCATCTGCAGCTTCTGTCCCTGGTGACATTCTCGTCAGCAGGCCAGGAGCATGTGAGGAGGCACACTGCACCCAACGGGCCATTATCACGGGTGCACTGTCAACCTGGGGACGTCTCACAAGTGACGTTCCACAGGCGACCACCTTTCCGCCAGCGTTATTTAATATCTCCATCGATGAGAGCCAAGAGAACAACTTCCTGCATCCACAGAGCCAGCCTGGAATCTAATTCCAGGGTCTCCCTATCAGGGTCCCATGTCATTAATTCTCTCATTACCCAACACGTAGCTCTGTGGCTGATCTCTGCACAAGAAAGACAGTCTGGGAAGGCAACAGAATGCAGAGGGGCAGAAACTTGCTCTGTAGCAACAGAATCCCCTCCTAGGCTGGCAACTTCTCAGAGTGGCATTTTGTTTTTCATTTAATGGCACAGGACGACACACAGAAAACCTCACAGAAAATGACACAGAACAGTCCCAGGAAGCCTGAAACTCACAGTCACCTCCAAGAGCGCTCAGAAACTCCCACAGGTCTGTAACTGCAAAGTCTGTCTCCAAAAGATGAGCTTTTAGAGAACTATTTCTGACTGTCATCTCGCAGACTGTAATTTCAGAAGAAATGGGCGGTTTTGGCCCCAAAACAGCCAGGAAACAAACAAATTATTCCTCGAAGGCCCTTGGGAAGTAATGGCAGGATCACTTAACTAGGCAGGAAAAAAAGGTACCGTAAAACTAAACTTAATGTGTGTTCACCTAGACCTGAATTAATAATAAAATTCCACTATAAAAAATGATTTATCAAAATGTTAGGTTTGATAAATTCAAGAATACTGCCATACTGTTCAATCCTGGGGAACCCAGTTGATTCCGTTTTATTACCGGCCTCCCCCTCTTCTGAGTTGAGTCCCTCACTATAAACATTGACGAATTCCATCTCAGCATTAGTACTAAACAATATTCATTAAGAATCCCGCCAAAGTGCAACATGTAAGTAAATCAAAGCTTTGATGCTCTATTTTGCAAATTTCATGGGCCACTAGGGATAATTAAAAGGGCAATTATATAAAGTTGGTGCAGTTTTGAGAAACAAATGACATTTTCTGCTTTAAAGCACTTGATAATTTGATATTTTGCTATTAGGGCCATCGTGTGTACTTTTATAGACAGGCAGCCAAATAAACAATAAATGTTCCTTAACAGCCTCTAATGATTGTTTTTGCCCACTGATATCACTTACCATTCCAGTCTGTAAATCACATGCTAGGAGATTAAGGTAAAGATAATGAAAAAGTATTAGAAACCATTAAGCTAGAGGAGCAAATAAAATAAGGTTTAAAAGCTTAGATGTCTTCTAAACTTTTTGCCAAGCACCTAGCTAGCAAAGTCTGAGCTTCCGAGGGTTGGAGTGGGTTCGGTTTCTCACTGTGTTTAACCACTGCTCTGAAGCCAGCAAAGTACATTACAGCTCATGAAAAATACAGCGAAGAAACTGCTCGTGGCAGAAGCATTTAACTTCCTTGTTAGCAGCCTCCCCAAGTGGCACTTTTTCACCAGCAAGTTGTTTATTATGTTCGGTGCCAGGCAAAACTGATTAAATGGGGCTCTTAAGAATCAAAGCGTTATAAATTCATGGAAATACAGCAAGCAATAAATTCCATGGAATTAAAAGCTTACTAGTGCTATTAGCATTTCAGGGTGTTTGAATTGTTAATACTGATGTGCAAAAATGATGTGCCTCTACGACAAGGCAGACCAAGGCAACACATGTGAGCGGCTCTAAAAGAAATTTTATCAAAGTGTCCCTGGGACTTGGCAGTTGTTAGAGCCACAGGAACGAGAGAGGGGAGTAATTACCTCCAAAATTCTCACTTGCGCTAAAAAGTCAATCCTACCATAGAAGAGAAAAGGTGCCAAATAAAGATTTACACACGGGAAGAAAACAAGCGTCAAAATATTATGCAAAGGATTTATACTTTGAATGAGTGGAAATTTCGTCTTAACATCTAAGAGGGATGAGAGTTTTATCCTATTGCCTGGTCTTAGCAGGGATGGGGCCCAACGTGTTGTAACTCGTGGATCTTGGTTTTCATATAGGACAGATAAACCCAGATCAGACATCCCGAAACTCATCAAGTGGGGGTGGGCACCAGGTGAGGGTAAATTTCCCTCATTTGTCATGTTTCATCTTCGACTCTTTCTGGGGGGGTCACTGAATGTTATTCTAAGGTCAAAAGGAAGAAAATCAATTATTATGCCATAAGGCAAGTGAAATAGCCTTCCAAGTGCAAGCCGTGCATGGAGCAGTAATGATGCTACTGCACCCATTTATTTAAAGAATACTTCTTTCAACAGAAATGTATCTGGTGATCTTTGCTAGACAAATATAAATGAAGGGGAGAGACAAAGAAAAATAATTAACAAGTGCTTCTTAAAAGACTTGGTTTTGTTGGGGAAAAAATGTGTGAAGATAATTTTACATATTTTGTAAAAAAAAAAAAAAAAAAAAAAAGACAAGAAAAGAAAGAAAGAAAGAAAGAATCCCTGCCCACAAATTCAGCGTGATCATATGAAAACACAATTTAAGAGAAGAAACACTTGAAATCTAGAATTACCAAAATCCAAAATTCAGGGAAAAAAATAATCCAAAGCTGTCCATCGAGAACGATATCCAGAACACCCACTTATTTATTCCAGAGTTGGCCCCCAAAGCAGTTAATTTTTAACATTTTCGAGAAAACTTAATTCCTTTGATAAAAGAACCATATATGTAATGGAATCTACTGATGGCACTTACAATTATCTCTGGGGCTATATTCCACATGTGAATATGACATTTGTACTCACTGAAGCTGTCTGTTGCTTTCCCACAGAGAGACAGAGCCTGCTACATACCCCCAAATCGGGAAGAAAAGAAGAACAACCTCACCAAGAGGAACTCATATCTACTAACGTGCTTTCCCTGGGCTGAAGTCCAAAGGCAAGCATTGTTACAGAAGCAACGTTTTTACAGGGTGTCTGAATTGTTACAAGCGCTGTTCACTGTTCGAAATGTTTCTGCCTCCAACACAACCTACTGTGTGTAAAATATTGGCAAGGAGGCTCGACGCCTGTGGCTCAATGGGCTAAGGCGCCAGCCATGTACACCTGAGCTGGAGGGTTCGAATCCAGCCTGGGCCTGCCAAACAATGATGGCTACAACCAAAAAATGGCTGGGCATTGTGGCGGGCGCCTATAGTCCCAGCTACTTGGGAGGCAGAGGTAAGAGACTCGCTTGAGCCCAGGAATTGGAGGTTGCTGTGAGCTGTGATGCCACAGCACTCTATCCAGGGTGATAGCTTGAGGCTCTGTCTCAAAAAAAAAAATATATATATATATTGGCAAGGAGACAAATACATATAAGACATTGTTCTTATACTCCAAAAAGCTTAAAAGTCTCACTGGGGAAATAATCAATTATAAAGCACCTATTAAATATTCTAAATCAGGA